>MEHQ01000195.1:13912-38066 GCA_008828725.1 Saccharina japonica
GGGGGGGTACTCATGTCGTGCATGGCCGCAGTTGTATGACCATAGAACCATCCATATCCCTGCATTGCCGGGACGGAAGCGCGTTGTGTTTTCACCAACCAGGCAGGCACATATTGCTTGCACCACGCACGAAGCGCCGTGAGGTGTCTGGCGAGCCGCATGAAGGGTGTGAGCTGCATCCTACTCAGAACCCTCGCTTGTGAGGCGGACCCGTGCTGGTACGATGCCATTATTTTCAAGCGAGAGTGGCGCTGTACCTCACTCATATCTGAAGCATAGTAGACGTGTTTTGTTGTCGCTGAGAGTGGTAAAATAAGTTCAAACAATCCCTTGGCGATTGCATATATGTGAATATAAATATATATATACATATATAAACATATCCTTCGTATATCGCTCAAAACGAAAGCTAGATAATTATCAAGACAGCATACATAGTAAATAGGGGGCCCTTACATGGTATGTACACACAAAAAACTACATTTTCCCGTATTTTTACCAACAACATTTGGTCCCTATTTACCATGACCCAAAGAAGAAAAACGTACCACACGGATAGCGTCTGATGTCGTAATAGTGCAGCATGTTATGGGTTTGGTGGATTGGGCGTAGCGTTTGGTTTAACCAGCTCTATGCACTACGGTTGGTATACAGGGTAAGTTCACTCGGCTCTGATCGGCTGAAAATGTGCTTCCAAGTAGGACTGAAAAACGCCCCCGCCCCCCTCCCCGCCCCTCTACGTACCGCCGTGGCACCAGTCTGCTGCGCGAAAAGCGCATGCTTTTCTTGGGGTAGATGGCTCCTGAAGAGAAGTGCCTAATCACAAATAGGTGTATACCTCTACCGTAGTACCGTAGCATGGGTCTCAGTGGGCGGGGGGGGGGGGGGGGGGGGAAGNGGGGGGGGGGGGGGGATGAGGAAGATTTGACAAGTACGGCCACCGCTTAGATTGGCAACAGATGACGCGTACGACGATGATAGAGGTACTGTACCGTTTTTTTGGTTAAACGCTTTCGAAATGGTACCGTTTTTCGGGGGGCTCGTTAACCCCTTAAGAACTGGTCCCACGAATTTGGGGAAAAACTACTTGAAATTAGTGTGGGATGATGTTTTCAGTTCTGAATGGGTTATAACCCAAAATCATCGGAGTTTCATTTATTTTGTTGCGATAAATGATCGGAATTTCATGATTGTGTTGCGATAAATCATCGGAATTTCATTATTATTGTGTTGTGATAAATCATCTGAATTTTATTATTGTGCTGCGATAAATCATCGGAACTTCATTATTACGTTGCGATATTTTTCTCTTTTTTTTATATACTCAGGCCATGGAATTCTTTCACGTCGGGTACTGCTGTACGCAGCGTTTTCATTTCCCTCCAAGGTCTGTATTTTGGGCGAGGTTACGAGAGCTCCTCTAGTATAACCATCCTCAGAAACAAAACATCAAGGCTGTTCGCGGGCCGGGTCAAACCTCACGGGTCGGGTCGGGTCGGGTCGAGTCGGGTCGGACCGGGTCACCTAACCAGAACCCCGACGCGATGCGTGACGTTTTGAAGACCTCGTGACCCTACCCGCGACTCGGCCCAACCCGACCCGTGAGATGTTGAAGGCCTCCTGACCCGATCCGCTGGCCGGGTCATGACCCGTGAACATCCCCTGCAAAACATGGTGTGCACCTTCCTAATACCGTAGCATGCCTCTGATGATGAAAACTGGTGTCCGAAAAAACGGCGCCGGCGCAGCAGCAGCAGCAGCAGCAGCAGTGGTGAGGATGCGTGCTACGATAGAGATAGCACTTTTCGGCCGAAATGGTTTCTGAATGATCGAGCTTCTTAGCCCAAAATTCGTCGAACTCTGTCATTATTTTGTTGCAATCTCGTCCCATGTTTGCTTCCTCCATGGGATTGTGGCAATCGGGTACGATCGTATAGCCCTTTTACTTTCCTCCAAAATCGGTTTTGGATGGGGGTATAGAGGCGTGCTACGATAGAGGTAGCGTTTTTTACTGAAATATTTTCTGAACGATCGGGCTCCTTAACCCAAATTCGTCGGACTTTGATCATTTCTTTCTTGTGTTGACACATTTTCCATAGTATACCTAGCTCATGGATGGGATGGTTGATCGGGCAGTACTCTTGTTTTTCCTCCGCAATCTTTTTTTGGGTAAGGTTTATGGAGCTCCTCACGTTAGGAGCTCAGGCAAAACATGGTGTATCTCTATCGTAGCATTCCTCTATATAGCTCTTCAAGTAAGGAGAGTCTCCAGAAAAAACATGGCGCACCTCTATCGTAGCACGCGTCTGAGCATAATTCTATTGCCGCTCGCTGACACTACCCGTGTTATGCATACATACGCTTAAAAAACCTGTGTACCAAGGCCTCACATGTTTAGGTCGAACTCTGTGGGTCTCTCGTCAAAATTGACAATATTCATTTCCCCGTGCAGATTACATAGATATACATACGTCGGCTTTAACTAGGGCGGAAAATGTCGTGG
Organism: Saccharina japonica; assembly: GCA_008828725.1. NCBI lineage: Eukaryota > Phaeophyceae > Laminariales > Laminariaceae > Saccharina > Saccharina japonica. The sequence continues at coordinate 16,416 of MEHQ01000195.1, forward strand.
CCCCTAAGAACATTTACGACAACACGCAATATCATATGTGCGACAGTGTTTGCCTTCTTTCCCCCCCGCATCTAACCTGACGACCTCTCGGACTGTCTGATCCGTCTCTTCGGCCATCAGATCGACCAGGCCTGTGTCAGGCGCCATGCTGAGGTAGCGAGGCTCCAACAGCAAGGTAGCCAACGCCTGGCACAACCAATCGAGCGGCACCGCATATCACCACGCCGCGAAGCACCGTGTACCGTACCGCACCGCATAGCACAGCACGGCACGGTCGGCCCGCCCCGCACAACACCGTACCGTACCGTACCCAGCACATCGCACAGCAACGCACGGCACCGCATCGCCCCAGCACGGTACCGAACCGCACCACAACCCACGGGTAAGGCACCGGACGGCACCGCACCGCAATGCATAGCACCGCCAGGAACAGAAGCCGGAGCAGGAAGTTTGAAGGGGACAGGGGAAGGAACGCGGTAGGGCACGGTAGACATAGGGAAGGGGCNTGTTTGTTTGTTTGGCTGCAAGTGGTGCGGGGATCGGGGATGCTATACGACAGCTCGTCAGTACCGTTTTCTCATACTTTAGTATTTCCGAGTGCCCTATTTCGTACTTGTTTGTTTTCTCCCGTTGATATGTTTTGTTTTGTTTCAGCCTGTTTGGTAGCCACAGGCAGGACGTCAGGCGGCCACAGGCTGGACGTCAGGCAAAATTGCTAGTGTGAGAGCACCTTCATCTTCATCATGATCATCATAACTTTCTTCTTCGCCTATATTTTATCGACCTGGTATTCTGCTACCCTGCCTGCGGTCTCATTCCTGCTTTCGTCAACCGCGAACCCTCTAGGACTGCCCCCCCCCCTCCCCCCTACCCATTCCAGTGGGCACCACCCACACCGGACGCGTGGCGCTTCCCATATGCTCAAGTTCGCCTCATCAGCGCGCCACATAACCGTGAACCGTTCAGCTACTTCGAGGATCCCCCGATACCACTTGCTCGCCAACCCGACCAGTATTTATATATGCTAGTCCTAAAATGCATTATTTGCTGCAATGTGGTCCGCACCGCGGTCTCATCTCCAACCACCAACGAGGAGTGTTGCGTGGAGCTCTCGGTGTCTCGAAACCCTCTGAGGTCGTCAACTACGTAGTTAGGTTTGTGACAAGGTATTACGGATGTTGGTTGTTGTTTTCCTCTGTTCTGATTATTCCTCTACTAGATCTTATGGGATGGAGACCCCGCTGACTCTATGCCTTGTTGACAGTCTCGCCCTGCAGTCTGTCGCGCGACTACGTCAACACTGCCGTATCTCCCTCCAACGACCGTCTTTATATAGGGTGTACTATCCGCAGTCTCGAAGACCGAGTTCCTCTAATGGTCCCAGGCCATCCAAACGTCAACCAGTAGGTTTATATGCCAAGTCTTCGATCGTCCGCCTGCCCTGCGACCCTCCCCACCGGTCACCGTGTCGCCAACAACCCCCGAATGGGTTAATGACCCCTCGGTTTCGCCATGCCATGGTGCCCGCAAAGAAGAACCACCGTGTTATGGATGGTCGTTTCGATGATCTCGCGTCGTGTCTTCTTGGGGGCCTTCGCGTACGAGAGCGTGTGTGTGGATTGTATGTAGCCAGTGTAAACGGGATGTCCCAGTTGCTTCCCCAACGCCGATCGAACTCTAATCCCCAAGTCTTACCTCTCCGGAACATGGATGGGTTGCAGAAGTTCAATGATAAGAGGAGATAGTATTATATCGTACCGTACGTAACATCAATTTATTAAATATTGTACCAAAAAGTAAATAACAGGTAAATGCAAAATGCAGGGCTTCCTCGACCCCACAAGCTAGCTGTTGCTATTAATTTATTTTATATACAGAGCTTTAATTTAGGCGTAACTTTGGGGTCGGAGTTGCGACGTACCCCAACCGCCTCGGGGATCCATGCACGGCTTGCCGCATCTTGGGTTCCGCGCGCCTCGATTTTTACTAATGCTGCGGCGAAAAGCGTTGCTCTGGTATTTTATTCGCCGAAGGGCAAAACTAACATTGGGCATCTTGTTCCCTTCACGTTTCGAGTTTCAGGGAGTTGCCTACTATTAATACATACATACAGTAGACACACTTCGCCAAACAAAAATCCGGCACATATATATATATATATGTTTACTGATTCTCGCTAAAAATTGTCTCCGGCGGCCTGTACAAGCGTTCGCGCCGGCACGCGCCCGAGGTACAATCAATGGCCCTGCCAGGTGCTATTATGATATTGTACGTACAGAAAAAAAACGTGGGAAAGCCATGCCGCACTACGAGAAGTTCAAGTACGAGGAAATCAACCCAACCACGGGTCCATCGTAGTTACATCGTTTCATTTCTCGTGTTTTCAGCAGCGGCAGCAGCAAGCAGCCGAGTGGTCGAAGAGATTAATATCGTATAGAACGCCATCTGGCCAGAAATGTAATACCCAGCGGATTATATATCCGGCCAGAGCACTCAACAACCATTGTAGCACCTGGCAGGGCGATTCATGTTTCTGTTGTACCACTCTGTACCTCAACCATCAATGTCACATAATTTGAAACGGCTTCATGGCCTACTGGCTCTCTGTTTTAAAACACTCATTCGTGTTTCTCCGTTGAGTGTCAACTGGCTTTATTTGCTATACTGGACATATGAATAATATGCCTCTTGTTAAACTTGTCATTTGCAGGGCTCTTCACCAAGTCATGACCCCAACCCGCGGGTCCGGTCAGGAAGTGTTTGAAGCATCACGGCTCGGGTCGGGTCGGGTCGGGTTGAGGCAGTAGTTTTTTTTTAAGTTCTAACGGATCGAGTCGGATCGCCCTTACCCAACAGGACCCGGCGCGACCTGGCCCGCCAGGTTTGACCCTACCCACCCGTCAACAGCACTGCCTGGTTTATTCATGTGTGTTCCTCTTCTGTCATCCGATAGTGCCCAAATGCAGCATACAGCATACCTTGTACACTCCAACGCAGTCGGTTCTCTTAAAACAACCTTCCTCCGTAGATACTTCGAAGTCGTGGTTGTTTCGAAGACATAGCGAATAACAGTGTACCTGTAGAGGAAACGATGAGGCAATCCAGGAAAACCGGGATTGTCCACAACTCAGACTCCCACCACTCTATCCTGCTTACAGGAGCCCGAGAAAATGAGATAATGGAGCCAAACTCCTCCTTATTGTATAGAAATGCCAAGAAAATAAAACAATTAGCAGCGTTGGGATTTACTCGTGAGCAATCCCACGGTAGAGGTACAACGTTTAGGCTCAATATTTTATCACCGGTTGTGCTTCTCACGCGAGTAACCACCGGATACTACTGTAGTATTATTACTTACTGGTATATTTGTTTTTGGACTACAACATTGGAAGGTTTGGTCGGGTTGCGCGAGCGAATGTTTCCGAAGTCATGTTTCGGGTGAGATATTGAGCTCACTCATGTGTGAGGAGCTCAGAACATTCTGCTGCGCCCCTACCGTGGGATGACTCTGTGTACTAATCGAGAAAACTACTACATGTTTTCAACTTTTCTTCGGGCGGTTTTAATATATCCCCTCGGCTGGCTCACTAGTCTACAGCAAGAGGGTTTGGAAAGTGGCATGTGATGACAGATAGATTCGAATGATTCACGAAGTCCCTTAGCGCTCAGTGCCCGCGCTTGCCCATTGTCAAGAACGGCAACAAACGGCGCGACTGATTGAGTGCCAAATGTAGTTCCACCCACCGCCGCTTGCCCTTGGTTTGAAAACCACGGTACAGCTACTACTGTAGTAGCTGCGGTGCGTTCGCCTTCTACTATACTGTACACCTCCGTCCCAAAATATAAGCACCTTTTTACGTTACTATGAAATCACAACGGTTCTTATATTTCGGGCCAGAGTGGTAGAGGCGATGGTGGGTCGTGGAGGCAACAAGTATTGTTACCGTGTGTACGACGAGCATGTCCTAATAACGATAAAATAGTCAATTGACCAGCTAACCAACTGTACCTCCACCGACCGATCAACAAATAACACCGGTCAGTCAACCAATCAGCGACCAAGTAACCAGGTATCATTCAACGAACCAACTAACTGACCAACCAACGAACAAAGTGAACAACCAGGTCAACTGACCAAACCGACCGACAAGTCCACTGGTCAGTCTACCAGCGAACGACCAACCAGCCAACCAACAGTTCAACTTATTTCCAAGAAGCCGACGGAAATAGGAGGGTGTTTGCGACATAATTGGTTGGAACCAATTTGGTTGTGTTTCTTACGGGCCCGTTTCCTGTATAAACATTAATACCCCAACCCATGGAGCACTCCTGTTAATATGAGAAAGCTCACAACCCAAAAACTAATAGCAGGTATGGGCAAAAAGTGCCACTTCTGACCAAACATAGTATTGGGTCGGGTCAGCTCTTTAGCAGCTGCCACAAATTGTTGTCGTCACTTTTATATGAGAAACATACCACAGAAAACCCAACCAAATTGGGTCCGCCACATTGGTTCCAACCAAATTCGTTGCAAACACCCTTATTATACGTAAGCATTGGCGGTGCCTGTTGCGGGTCAACCTGGACGTCCTTTTCATCGCCGATGTCTATTCGTTGATGACGGACAGAGCAGACGTCGCCGGGTTGCTGGGAGGAGTTCACGAAGTCCCTCCTTAAAATCGGCTCAACTCTGCTCTCTTCATCATGCGCGAATGCGCCTCCGCGGTAAAACGGACGTTCGGGTGAACCTGCAACAGCCACCGCCATCAAAGTTGCCGTCATCGGTTTTTTTTTTTCAAGTTGGTGGGTTGGTTGTGTTAGGTTGTAGTATAACCCATTGATGTATCTAATTGGCCAGTTGCTTGTGCGGTCGGGCCGTTGGTTGGGTGGCTGATTAGTTGATTGCTCGTTGATTCGACGAACGAGGAAGGTGTTTGCGAAGAGATTGGTTGGAACCAAACTTTGGTTGGGTTTGTTGTGGTTCTCATAACAAAGTGACCCCAAGCCATGGAACCCTCCTATTGAAAAATAGGAACCCATAACCAAGGACCAAATAGCAAAGAGAGGCGAGAAATTCCACTGCTAACCGAGACATTATTGGGTCGGGTTAACTCTTTGGATTCGGCCAGGGATTGGGGTCATTTTATATGAGAAACAGACCGCAGAACACCCATCGAAATTGGTTCCAACCACATTCATTCGTCGCAAACACTCTTAAGAGTAATACAAGGCGGAGGTTGTTGCAGGCTAACCCGGACGTCCATTTCATCTCCGATATCTGTTCGTGGATGACGGACAGCACGGGCGTAATCAGATTGCTGGGAAGAGTTCACGAAGTCCCTCCTAACGATCCGATCACCTCTGCGCTCTTCAATATGCACGCGTGGGCATCCGTGGTATGGTGGACGTTCGGGTGAACTTGCTACAGCCACCGCCATCGACTTTTCCGTCATCGGTTCGTTCGGAGAGTTGGTGGATTGGTTTCATTAGGTTGTAGCTTCCATTGGTTAGGTCTATTGGCCAGTTGATTGGGCGGTCGGTCTGTTGGTTGGGCTGTTGGGTGGTTGGTTGGTAGACTGTTCGTTGTTTGGACAAATGGTGGCATTTACGAAGAAGTTGGTTGGAACCTACCTGGTTGTGTGTGTTGTGGTCTGCTTCTCGTATAAAAGTGACCCCAACCCTACCAACAAAGAGAGACAAAAAGTCCCACTTACAGTCGAACTGGTATTCAGTCGAGTTTTCTTCCTATTAGTAGCAGCTGCCAACGATTGGCGTCATTTTGTTTATGACAATAAGACCACGGGAAGCCCCAACCAAATTGGTTCCAACCAAATTCGTCGCAAACACTCTCGTAATCAATGGTGGTGGCTGTTGCAGGTTACCCCGAACGTCCATTTCATCTCCGATATCTGTTCGTGACTGACGGACAGCGCAGGGGTAATCCGATTGCTAGGAGGGATTATTTAAGTGACTCCTAGCGTTCCGATCACCTTTGCGCTCTTCATTATGCACGAGTGGGCATCCGCGGTAAGGTGGACGTTCGGGCGAACCTACAACAGCCACCGCCATCGATTTTTCCGTCATCGGTTTGTTTGGAGAGTAGGTGGATTGGTTTTGTTAGGTTGGAGTATGGTCCATCGGTAAATTTTATTGACCATTTTGTTGGGCGGTCAGTCCGTTCGTTGGGTGGTTGGGTGGCTGGTTAGTCGACTGGTCGTTATTTGGACAAATGGTGGTTTTCGCGAAGAAGTTGGTTGGAACCACTTTGGTTGGGTTTGTTGTGGTCTACTTCTCGTTTAAAAGTGACCCCAGCCCTTACAGTAAAGAGGGGCGAAAAGTGCCACATACATAGTCAAAACTAGGATGAGGTCGAGTTTTCTCCCTATTAGTAGCAGCTGCCAGCGATTGGGGTCCTTTTGTTTTATGACAAACAGACCACCACCGGAAACCCAACCAAACTGGTTCCAACCAAACTCGTCGCAAACACCCTCGAAATCAATGGCGGTGGCTGTTGCAGGTTAACCCGACCGTCCGTTTCATCTATGATGCCACTTTGTGGAGGACGGACAGCGCAGCCGTAATCAGATTGCTGGGAGGGGTTTTCGACGTCCCTCTCAACACTCCGATTTCCCTTGCGCTTTCCGTCGTCTACGAGTGGGCATCCGCGGTATGGTGGACGTTCGGGTGAACCTGCAGCAGCCACCGCTTTCGCTGTTTCCTTCGTCGGTTCGTTTGGAGAGTTGGGGGGTTAGTTGTTAGATGACAAGCTGGCCGATTGAACTCGTTTCGGTCAGTTGATTGGGTGGTCGGTCGGTTGAGTGGTTGGTTAGTTGACTGGTCGTTGATTGGTTGTCTGGCCGGCCGGCTCGTTGGGGTACATGCTAAGATACGGGGTTCACTTCTACGTATTTTCCGAGGCTCCTCCCCTAAGACGGTATACGCTATACGGGTGCCTTTAGTACTATGAAGAGTAGAAAGTTTTTAGTAGTATTAAAAAGTGCTACCTGGTAAATTGCTATTAATATATAAGGCATATATGCCCTATGCCCTATTATTGTAAAACACTGATGCTGCATGCTGCGGTATAGAGGGTGCACCATTTATTTTCTGGAGGGTGTGGGTAGTTGAGGAGCTCCGTAGTATCCGACCCTACAAAAAACGGATGTTGGAGAGAAATAGGTGTGCTATATACCTGATGAAAACTGCACGCATGCAATGAAACGTTTGCTACACGAGAATGTGAAAAAGTCCGACGATTTTGACCTAAGGAGCCCTCCGTCATTCAGGAAACGTTTCCGACAAAACCAAGATCCGCCTCTATCGTGACACGCTTCCACATGTCGTGCTTGACCATTGCCGAACGCCGTTTTACGCCTGGCCGGCTAATAGCGGGAGAATGCGGACTGGACGATTCGACACACCGAATATTCTGGACGGTGAACGAACGACCACCCAACCGACCTACCAGCCACCAACCAACCTACGGACCGACCAACCTACGGACCGACCGACCGACCGACCGACCGACCAACCGACCCACGCCCCGACCGACAATCACTACCAGAACCCCCGACCGACCCGACCCCTTACCAAGCCGAGACCCGCTAAAATTTTTTTCCTCATTTATCGCCCTTTTTCTTTTGATTTGTGTTTCTCCTCCCCCCCCCGCTGTTTTATACGTCTTACTTTCCCTTCTCCTCCGTTGTTGGAATATTCTTAATGTTTAACTATGTGTATGTCTGTATATTTTATATTTGTTTGTCGAGGATGTGTATTTTCGGTATTCGGTTGTTCGGTTCTTCCTAATTCGGTATAAATGTTACTTCTTCTGATCGTCTCGGGTTCGTTGTCGGCTGAAGATTCGGTTCGCAGACTCGTTTCGGTCGTGATCTTCGTCGGTTTGTATTCGCGGTCGGCGCTCGGTGGTCGGTCGGTCGGTCGGTCGGTCGGTCCGTAGGTTGGTCGGTCCCTAGGTTGGTTGGTGGCTGGTAGGTCGGTTGGGTGGTCGTTCGTTCACCGTCCAGAATATTCGGTGTGTCGAATCGTCCAGTCCGCATTCTCCCGCGAATAGCCGGCCAGGCGTAAAACGGCGTTCGGCAATGGTCAAGCACGACATGTGGAAGCGTGTCACGATAGAGGCGGATTTTGGTTTTGTCGGAAACGTTTCCTGAATGACGAAGGGCTCCTTAGGTCAAAATCGTCGGACTTTTCACATTCTCGTGTAGCAAACGTTTCATTGCATGCTTGTAGTTTTCATCAGATATATAGCACACCTATTTCTCTCCAACATCAGTTTTTTTAGGGTCGGATACTACAGAGCTCCTCAACTACCCACGCCCTCCAGAAAATAAATGGTGCACTCTCTATACCGCAGCATGCAGCATCAGTGGTTACAATAATAGGACATAGGGCATATATGCCTTTTATATTAATAGCAAGTTTTAGCACTTTTTAATACTACTAAAAACTTTCTACTCTTCATAGTACTAAAGGCACCCGTATAGCGTATACCGTCTTAGGGGAGGAGCCTCGGAAAATACGTAGAAGTGAACCCCGTATCTTAGCATGTACCCCAACGAGCCGGCCGGCCAGACAACCAATCAACGACCAGTCAACTAACCAACCACTCAACCGACCGGCCACCCAATCAACTGACAAAAACGAGTTCAATCCGCCAGCTTGTCACCTAACAACTAATCCACCAACTCTCCAAACAAACCGACGAAGGAAACAGTGAAGGCGGTGGCTGCTGCAGGTTCACCCGAACGTCCACCATACCGCGGATGCCCACTCGTAGACGACGGAAAGCGCAAGGGAAATCGGAGTGTTGAGAGGGACGTCGAAAACCCCTCCCAGCAATCTGATTACGGCTGCGCTGTCCGCCCTCCACAAAGTGGCATCATAGATGAAACGGACGGTCGGGTTAACCTGCAACAGCCACCGCCATTGATTTCGAGGGTGTTTGCGACGAGTTTGGTTGGAACCAGTTTGGTTGGGTTTCCGGTGGTGGTCTGTTTGTCATAAAACAAAATGACCCCAATCGCTGGCAGCTGCTACTAATAGGGAGAAAACTCGACCTCATACTACAGCAGTTTGACTATATATATGTGGCACTTTTCGCCCCTCTTTACTGTAAGGGTTGGGGTCACTTTTAAACGAGAAGTAGACCACAACAAACCCAACCAAAGTGGTTCCAACCAACTTCTTCGCGAAAACCACCATTTGTCCAAATGACGACCAGTCGACTAACCAACCACCCAACCACCCAACGAACAGACTGACCGCCCAACCAACTGACCACTAAAATTAATCAATTGACCATATACTACAACCTAACAAAACCAATCCACCAACCCTCCAAACAAACCAATGACGGAAAAACATATGGCGGTGGCTGTTGCAGGTTCACCCGGACGTCCAACACCTTGCCACAGATGCCCACTCGTGCATAATGAAGAGCGCAAAGGTGATCGGAACGTTAGGAGGCACTTAAACAACTCCTCCTAGCAATCGGATTACCCCTGCGCTGTCCGTCAGCCACGACCAGAGATCCGAGATAAAATTGACGTTCGGGGTAACCTGAAACAACCCCCGCCATTGAATACGAGGAGAGTGTTTGCGACGAATGAACGTGGTTGGAACCTATTTAGATGGGTTTTCTGTGGTCTGTTTCTCATACAAAATGACCCCAATCCCTGGCAGAAACCAACACATGAAACCGACCCAATGATGTCTCGGTTAGAAGTGGCACTGTTCGCCTCTCTTTGCTATTTGGTCTCGACTTGTGGATTCCCTCTTATCAATAGGAGGGTTCCATGGCTTGGCGTCAGTTTTTTATGAGAACCACAACGAACCCAGCCAAATTTTGGTGTCCAACCAATTTCTTCGCAAACACCCTCCTCGTTCGTCGAATCAACGACCAGTCAACTAATCAACCACCCAACCAACGGCCCGACCGCACAAGCAACTGGCCAATTAATGGAATCAATGGGCTATACTACAACCTACCAAACATAATCCGTCAACTTTCCAAAACAAGCCGATGACGGAAACTTCGATGGCGGTGGCTGTTGCAGGTTCACCCACACATCAATTTTACCGAGGATATCCACTCGTACATTACATGCGCCGAACATAGCAGAGTTGTTCGGATTATTAGGAGGGACTTCGTGAACTCTTCCCAGCAATCCCATGACGTCTGCCCTGTCCGTCATCTACGAATATGCACCGGCGATGGAAAGGACGTTCGGGTTAGTCCGCAGCAGCCGCCGCCACTGCTTCCGTATAATAGGGTGTTTGCGACGAATCTGATTGGAACCAATCTGGCGGACCCGGTTTGATTGGGTTGTCTGTGGTGTGTTTTCTCACATAAAAGTGACAACACAGTCTTTGGCAGCTGCCAAAGAGCTAACCCGACCCAATACTACTTTTGATTAGGATTGGCATATTTCGCCCATACCTGCGATTACTTTTTGGGTTGTGAGCTTCCTCATATTAATAAGAGGGTTACATGGGTTGGGGGTAATTTTATTACTGGACACGGGCCCTTAATAATCTCAACCAAATTAGTTCCAACGAGGTTCTTCGCAAACATCCTGATTTGTCCCTTGGCTTGTTAGAAAATAGATGAACTGTTGATTGGCTGGAATATTATAGGTCGTTTGCTGGTAGAGTGACCGGTGGTTTTGTCGGTCGGTTGGTCAGTTGACTTGGTTGTTCATTTTGTTTGCTGGTTGGTCAGTTTGTTGGTTCATTGAATTGGTTACTTAGTCGTTGATTGGTCGCCTGGCCGCTGGTATTTGTTGATCGGTCGGTGGGCACAGTTGGTTGGTTGGTCAATTGACTATTTGGTCGTTAATAGGAAATGCTCGTCGTACACACGGCAGTAGCACTTGTCTCCATGACCCACCATTGCCTCTACAGTATAGTACAAGGCGAACTCACCGCAGCTACTACAGTAGTAGTAGCTGTACAGTTTTTTTTAAACCAAGGGGCAAGCGGCGGTGGGTGGAACTACGTTTTGCACTCAAATAGTCGAGCCGTATGTTTGCTGCCGCTCTTGACAATGGGCAAGCGCAGGCACTGAGCGCCATGGGACTTCGCGAATCATTCGAACTTATCCATCTGTCATCACATACATGCCAGTTTCCAGTGCCTCCAGCTGTAGGCTAGTGGAGTGTAGCATGCGTGTGCTTGCGGGGGAGCGAGGACGCATGCTACGGTAGAGGTGTACCATTTTTTCCTGAGGCGCCCGAAAACTGAGTTTGGACGGAAATAAAAGCGCAACGTACCGGATGGACAACTCCGTGGTGTAAGTGAAACAGGGAAAACATTGCAACACAATAACAATGGTGAAATTCCGCCGATTGTGAGTTAAGGAGCTCCGTCATTCAGTAAGCAACATCAGCCCAAAAGTGCTAACTCTACCGTAGCACAAGCCCAAGAGCAGGTAACGGCGACGGGAGGGAATCTTAGGAAACAATAGGCCGTGGGTCGTTGGAATTCCGAATATAGCAGGGGATCACGAAAAACAAAATGGAACCCACACTTTCTTTTCTGAGCGCCAGACGAGGGGGTACACTAAAACCACTCAAAGAAAAGTTGAAAAACATATAATTTTCTCGATTAGTACACAAGTAAATCCCAACGCGCTGCCAATTGTTTTATTTGTTTGGCATTTCTATATAAGGAGGAGTTTGGCTCCATTATATCATTTTCTCGAGCTCCGGTAAGCATGATAGAGTGGTGGGAGTCTGAGATGTGGACATTCCCGGTTTCCCTGGATTGTCTCATTCTTTCCTCTACAGGTACACTGCTGCTGTTATTCGCTATGTCTTCGAAACAACCATGACTTCGAAGTGTCTGCGGAAGGGTGTTTCAAGAGAACGAACTGCGTTGGAGTGTACAAGGTATGTATGCTGTATGCTGCACATGGGCACACTATCGGATGACAGAAGAGGAACACACATACATAACCAGGCAGGGCTGTTGACGGGTGGGTCGGGTCAAACCTGGTGGGCCAGGTCGCGCCGGGTCCTGTTGGGTAAGGGCGATCCGACTCGATCCGTTATAACCTGAAAAAACTACTGCCTCAACCCGACCCGACCCGACCCGTGATACTTCAAACACTTCCTGACCGGACCCGCGGGTTGGGGTCATGCCTTGGTGAAAAGCCCTGCAACTGACAAGTTTACCAATAGGCATATTATGCATATGTCCAGTATAAGCGAATAAAGCCAGTTGGCACTCAACGGAGAAACACGAATGAGTGTTTTAAAACAGAGAGCCAGTAGGCCATGAAGCCGTTTCAAATTCTGTGACATTGATGGTTGTTGGTTGTTGAGGTACAGTGGTACAGTATAATTAATCGCCCTGCCAGATGCTACAATGGTTGTTGAGTGCTCTGGCCGGATATATAATGCACGTTTGTTCTCCGACTAGGTATTACATTTCTGGCCAGATTGCGGGCTATACGATATTAAACTCTTCGACCACTCGGCTGCTTGCTGCTGCTGCTGCTGCTGCTGCTGCTGCTGAAAACACGAGAAATGAAACGATGTAACTCCGATGGATCCGCGGTTGGGTTGATTTCCTCGTACTTGAACTTCTCGTAGTGCGGCATGGCTTTTACACGTTTTTTTTCTGTACGTACAATATCATAATAGCACCTGGCAGGGCCATTGATTATACCTCGGGCGCGTGCCGGCGCGAACGCTTGCACAGGCCGCCGGAGACAATTTTTAGCGAGAATCAGTAAACATATATATATGTGCCGGATTTTTGTTTGACGAAGTGTGTCTACTGTATGTATTTAGTAGGCAACTCCCTGAAACTCGAAACGTTAAGGGAACATGATGCCCAATAGTTTTCCCTTCGGCGAATAAAATACCAGAGCAACGTTTTTCGCCGCAGCATTAATAAAAATTGAGGCGCGCCGAACCCAAGATGCGGCAAGCCGCGCATGGACCCCTGAGGCGGTTGGGGTAAGTCGCAACTCCGACCTCAAAGTTGCGCCTAAATTAAAGCTCTGTATAATAAATAAATTAATAGCAACAGCTAGCCTGTGGGGTCGAGAAAGCCCTGCATTTTGCATTTACCTGTTATTTACTTTTTTGATACAATATTTAATAAATTGATGTTACGTACGGTACGATACAATACTATCTCCTCTTATCATTGAACTGCTGCAACCCATCCATGTTTCGGAGAGGTAAGACTTGGGGATTAGCGTTCGATCGGCGTTGGGGAAGTAACTGGGACATCCCGTTTACACTGGATACAATCCACACACACGCTCTCGTACGCGAAGGCCCCCAAGAAGACACGACGCGACAGCATCGAAACGACCATCCATAACACGGTGGTTTTTCTTTGCGGGCACCATGGCATGGCGAAACCGAGGGGTCATTAACCCATTCGGGGGTTGTTGGCGACACGGTGACCGGTGGGGAGGGCCGCAGGGCAGGCGGACGATCGAGGTCTTGGCATATAAACCTACTGCTTGACGTTTGAATGGCCTGGGATCACTAGAGGAACTCGGTCTTCGAGACTGCGGATAGTACACCCTATATAAAGACGGTCGTTGGAGGGAGATACGGCAGTGTTGACGTAGTCGCGCGACAGACTGCAGGGCGAGACTGTCAACAAGGCATAGAGTCAGCGGGGTCTCCATCCCATAACGTCTAGTAGAGGAATAATCAGAACAGAGGAAAACAACAACCAACATCCGTATTACCTTGTCACAAACCTACTACGTAGTTGACGACCTCAGAGGGTTTCGAGACACCGAGAGCTCCACGCAACACTCCTCGTTGGTGGTTGGAGATGAGACCGCGGTGCGGACCACATTGCAGCAAATAATGCATTTTAGGACTAGCATATAGAAATACTGGTCGGGTTAGCGAGCAAGTGGTACCGGGGGATCCTCGAAGTAGCTGAACGGTTCACGGTTATGTGGCGCGCTGATGAGGCGAACTTGAGCATATGGGAAGCGCCACGCGTCCGGTGTGGGTGGTGCCCACTGGAATGGGTAGGGGGGGGGGGGGCGGCAGTCTTAGAGGGTTCGCGGTTGACGAAAGCAGGAATGAGACCGCAGGCAGGGTAGCAGAATACCAGGCCGATAAAATATAGGCGAAGAAGAAAGTTATGATGATCATGATGAAGATGAAGGTGCTCTCCCACTAGCAATTTTGCCTGAGGTCCAGCCTGTGGCCGCCTGACGTCCTGCCTGTGGCTACCAAACAGGCTGAAACAAAACAAAACATATCAACGGAGAAACAAACAAGTACGAAATAGGGCACTCGGAAATACTAAAGTATGAGAAAACGATACTGACGAGCTGTCGTATAGCATCCCCGATCCCCGCACCACTTGCAGCCAAACAAACAAACACACAAACAATTGAAACAAACTAAATAAGTGACTCATCCCACGGCATACCATGTACAGGTATCAGTTAGTTTTTTCCTTCTGAGGCAAATGTGTGTCACTGGGACCGGCTGAGCTCCTCAAGTGAGCAACCACGGGTTAGTACTATAGTTTTACTAGTGTATTTTGCATTTTAGGACTACCGTATAGAAATACTGGTCGGGTTGCGCGGACAAAACGTCTTCGAAGTCATGTTCTAGGCGAGCTTTTGAGCTCCTCCGGATGTGAGAAGCTCAGAGAATATGGCACCAGCCCTATGAGGTGGCATTGCTCGATACAGAACGGCAGGGTACGGCGGAGGGGGGAGAGCGGTACCATCGACGTGGCAGGTAATAGGGCAAAACAAAAAACAAAACAAAAAACAAGGATGTTGTAACACAGCGGTATGCAGTACTTATATAGTCGCTGACTAGAAAAACAGCCAGTGCCACGTTTCGGCAGACGCCTTCACGTTCTTAACCGGCCTATACAGCAGGTATGTGCTGGTGTTGCCACGCCTTCTACCCCCCCCGCCGTCCCAAAGTGTTGCTCGCAGGCCCAAAGCCACCGCCGGGCCTTGGGTCCAACGACGTCTCAAGTTGCTGCGCATTTTGCCCTTAATGTGCTCGTCGTTTTGCTACTTTCTCTTTCTCCTTATAGTGAACCAGCGCTGCATGTACTGTTCTGCCGCTTCCTCAACTTTTCTGAAGCACGTGCCCGATCTCTTTGCTACCAGCGTCCATTGGTTCGTTTCGGTGGTCGACGATAGGTTGCGTTCGAGACAAAAACCTCTCCAGCCCCCCCGTGCTTGCCCTCCCAATTAATATCGGTTCCCTCCTCCAGTTCCCCAAACATCACTCGCTTGGGTAAGGGACTTTGGACGTTCCAGACGGTGGTTGGTCACTGCTGTACGTGTAGGCGGCCTGTCTTGTGGCCATCTCTTTCTATGGTATTTTTTATTAGTTGGTGTATACTGATGGAAAATATACTATTTTTTCATAATCAACACTATTCACGGGGGACAATAGTAAATAGGACCAAAACGGTTAGTAAAAACGGGGAAATATGTAGGTTTTTGTTTGTACCGCAGCTCCTATTTACATTTTTTTTTCTTTTTCCATCCCATTTATTATCTTCGCCATTCCTTTCTCTCTCCTTCCTAGTCGTAACTCAGATCCAGGGTCATAAAGTAGGTGATTTTCCCTCCCGCTACGGTTCTTGCCATGCGATTTTATCGCGAGAATATTTCAGCACTTTCTTCACTACTGCGTGCGGTGTTCGAGGATATATATTATACCTGATACGAGTTACTGTAGGTCGGAACCAAGCACGTTTTTCACTCATTTATCAACTTCGCCCTTCTTTTCTCTCTCCGGCATCACACATAGCACCCCCCCCCCCCCCCCCCCCCCCCCCCCCCCCCCCCCCCCCCCCCCCCCCCCCCCCCCCCCCCCCCCCCCCCCCCCCCCCCCCCGCGCCCCCGGCCCACTTCTCACTACGTAGGGTTCGCGCCTGTATTGTGATCGCGAGAAGACTTCAGCCCTGTCTTCCCTCGTCGAATCGCGCCTATATACCCACGCTGCGCTCTCAGCAGTTGGTTCCTTGTTTTTCGTTGTTGTTGTTGCAAATACAGAATTTATAACCACGGTGGGAAATAGAACTCACGGAACCAACTCTACAATTAATTGCAGTATTCGAGGGCACCAGTTTAAAGCATTAACTACAGTAGTCCGTTGGGCACCTGGTGAAAGGTTTAGAAACCACCCACCCAATCGAAGCCATACCATAACACGCCCTCCCTCCCTCCAGAACCTATATCTATGAGGTTCTGATTTGCGAAAATTCGCGCGTTTTCACGGTGCGGTGGTCGTGACATTCGAACTCACGACCACTACATACAACCCATGTCCTGCCGACGACGCCACCTGTTAAGGCGTATTACTTAGTCCGTCGGGCTACTGGTAAAAGGATAACTAGCCCCCCACCAAATCTAGGCCTTTTAACACACCACTATACTGTTACGGGACACCATAGTAAATACTAGTAAATAGGACCTAAGGTCACGACAAGAACCTATATATTTACCTATTTTTAACTAACAATATTTAGTCTTATTTACTAGTGTTTACTATGGTGTCCCGTAATACTATTAATAACAGACAAATAGATCAGGAGAGACGGCACTTTCACCCCTCGACTGGCGGTAATTTGTCTTTTTTTTTAATCCTTGACTGACGCCAAACTACTAGGTTTTAGTGTAGAACAATCGTATCCACACGCTTGACCGGTGCCCGCTTTCCCCTTATTGCCTGACCGTCTCCTGACATATTAGGTAACAGATCACCCGGCCGATGTCTAAGGGAACCATACGTGATAATTGGCACTCCATTTAACCCCTTCAAGCATGGACTCTCGCATCGGAGATACTTTACTCGAAATTAGACTTGAACATTTGTTTTTTGTTTTTTGTGCAGTGCAGTTCTGATACTGTAGTACGGGCTGGTTCAAGGCGAATCCCCTAAGTTGTAGTCTGTGAGGCGGGAGTTCACGCCGTCTGTAGGAAATAGGTCCTGACATTTTGCACACATATTCTACGAACCCCTGCCGATCGATGCTTTAAAAATAATTCAAACTCACATACTTGTTTATGTTTCTGAATTTTAATTTTCGGGCCTTAAAAAAACCCCAACTCCCGGACGAAAAAACGCAATACATATAACCGCTGTTCCTCAAGGCCTCGGAAGGGTCTCGAACAACACGTGTGCAAAATTTCAGGACCTCTTTCCAAAGAACGGCGTGAACATTTGGGTCTTGGTGCGAAAGACGTGCGTATTTTTCCGCGGGTGCCTGATAATTACGAACCGGTAGTTTAAGTACGGGATCAGCTTTGGGCGTTAAAAACGACTTGATGTTGGCCCTAAGCAGACAAATCTTTGAGCATTTGCGCGACTTTGTTTACCGGCGTGCCTTGAAGTACCTGGATCTGGCTCGTTCGAAAACAAATGTGAAAAAACACGTGATTTCCTCCGGAAACGCCTGTGTTACGGTACTGCTGGCCGTATTGGTAGTACTTGGGACCGTATTGGTAGTACTCGGGAGGCGTATCTTATGTGGGAACCGGGGATGGTTCCCAGATGGCTTTTGGCCATCTCACCTGCCTTTTCAGTCTTTCATCACGCAAAGGGAATAAACCTGCTCTTCTTCTATCTCTAAGCAAACAACACACGTGAGAACCAACGAGTACCCGTTCCATAGGCTGACCTGGCTAGGGATACCCTGTCCCCTTACACTAGTACCCTCACACCTGACGGTTTGTTGCATTTTTTTAACCGTTTCATAACTGAACCCACAATTTGGGGAGGAATTACTTGGGTTTAGTGTAAAAATAGGTCGCTTCGATGGAATTCCTTGCGTTTAGCGCACCAATCAGTCGCCCCGATGGTCTTAATTGGTATCCTCAAAGACTTCTAAGGTTTGGTTTCCGGGGTTCGAATCTCACGTGGGTCGGACTTTTGAGTATATGTGCAAGCAAAAAAAAAAACGGAATCAATTGCTGAGAGCGCCTATTAATAGTAGCGTGGGTAGCCGCAACTCGATGCGAGTCGACGAGGGAAGAAAGGGCTGACGAAGTCTTCTCGCGATAAAAATGCAAGGCAAAAACCGTACGTAGTGGGGGAGGCGGGAGGAGAGGGCGTACTTTGTGACCCCGGATCTGAGTTACGCCTAGTAGGAAGGATAGCGAAACGAAGGGCGAAGATACTAACAGGGATGAAGAAAATATGAAAGAAAACAAAAAGTAAGGTGTGTGTGTCTTTGTTTCCAGTCAGGGGCGTCCAGAAAAAAGGGAAAACGACACACCACACCCCCAGAGGTCGGAATAGAGAACCGTTGCAACCCTTGTGATCACATGATGAAATAAGAAAATAGAAAAAAAAAATTATCCTTATTTTCATTTTTTTCACTTGGTTTTAGTTACCTCCCCTCCCTAACGAACAAAAATTTCTGTGAGATGTCGAAAAAAACAAATCGACCACCCTCTTTCCAGTAGTAAAAAAGGTTCAGGCCAGTGGTCGGTCGGGATGTCGGGACACAATTTCGACGCTAGCGCCAGCCCTAGGAGCTCAACTGAAAAACTGGGTATGCCACCCTCTTCCGCTATTCACGGCAGTCAATATGACACCAAACACCCAAGGTGACACTCGAGTAGATATTGCAAGCGGCATTCGTGGCTGACAAAGTTTGAGTTCTTCAACTTGAACGAGCTCGTATTAATAGTTGGATCTCGCACAAGGTGGGGGGGGTGGGGGGCCCGTGCATCGGTGGCATAGCTGTTCGCTGCTCGCTGCTCGTGCGGGGGGGGGACATAAAACACCGACCTGCAAGCCACCGCTGACCGCGACGAGGTTGAACGTGGCCGTCGCCTCTCCGGCTCCTGCTGCCATAATCGCCGTCATTACTGTCGCTGTTGTTGCTGCTGCTGCTGCTGCTGCGGCGGCGGCGGCGAGCGAGAAGCATGCTGCGTACGATGCAAACGACCACTCGGCCCACCACGAAGCTGTCGCACTGGAAGTCGACATGAGTTAGTGTATGTCTGCCTGCGCCACCGCTGTCGTTGCTGCTGCTGCTGCTGCTGCTGCTGCTGCTGCTCCTGCTGCCGCTGCTCCCAGCGTTGGTCGTGGTGGTGGTGGTGGTTCTGGTGGTGGTGGTAGTAGCGTTTCTACAATAGTGCCAATGCTGATAATGCTGATGTTGCTACGCGCTGCAGCAGCTGGTGCTGATTTCCATGTCGAATCTGTCGTACAATACATCAGTAGTATCATATCATACCTTGGTATGCAAGTATTCCCATATTTGACGTAAACGGACTGAAAAAGGGAGCATATAGGACCCATCTCCGTCGAAAAACACAACATCATACATCAAATACCACACCATGATGCATCGCGGCGCGACTCATGTGGAGTGAAGCAAGAGACGACAGGCACTCTACTATACACAGCGGCACACTCTATTTTTTGTTTTTTGTTTTCCCCATCCCATTTATTATCTTCGCCCTTCCTTTCTCTCTCCTCCCCTCTGTAGCCGTAACTCAGATTCGGGGTAGGCTCCTTCCTCTCCCTCCCCCCCCACTAGGCGGTTCTTGCCTTGCATTTTTATCGCGAGAAGACCTCAGCCTCTTCTGCCCTCGTCGACTCGCATCGAATTGTGCTATACACAGCAGCGGCAGCAGCAGCGGCAAGCACCGCAAGAGAGCAAGGGAGCTGCCGCAAGGGTATACAGGAAACGGAGAAAAAAGCGGCCTTCTTCCTGCGTGTTGAGATATATATACGCTCGGGTGGGCCAAGGCAGCGGGGAAAGGTGCTACCACGACTGACTTATCATATAAACCGCGAGCAACATACCACTCGTACTGCGTACTATTAACAGTGTAGTAGAGAGGGTGGAATCAAGAGCATGGCCCGATGTGTTTCGCTTTTTTCATCCCATTTAGTTTTCTTCGCCCTCCCTTTCTCTCTCCTTCTATACTATTAATAGTCGTAACTCAGATCCGGGGTGGGCGCTTCTCCCTCCTCCCCACTACGGCTCGTGCCTTCTAATTTTTTATCTCGAGAAGAAGACTTCAGCTCTTTTTTCCCCTCGTCCACTCGCATCCAGCGCGCGTAAATCCGCCGTGCAGGGCGGATTTTGGCGGATTTATTAGATCTGCCTCGCTTTATACTGCTTTTAATATGCGACATTTTTTTACATTTAAAAAAACAAAAAATAAGACTACGTAACCCTAACCCTAACCCCCAACCACGACATCGATTGGTATGTCGTGGTTGCGGGTTAGGATTAGGGTTCGGGTTAGGGTTAGGTGTTAACCCCTTAAGAACTGAAAATAATACCCTACATAAATTCCAAGTAGTTTGTCCCCAAAACGTGGGACCAGTTCTTAAGGGGTTAAATTGAAAAATAAATGTAAAACATGCCTTACTCTAAAAAAAGTATAAAAAAAGCCAGGCAGATATCATAAATCCGCCCTGCAGGGCGGATTTACGCGCGCCGACTCGCATCGGATTGCGCCTAACCACGCTGCTATATATTAATGGGCGCTCGCAGCTCTCAGCAGATAGGTTCTGTCTTTTCTTTTTCTTTTTCTTTTTCTTTTTGCAAACAAACTCAAATATTTATATTCTGACCGTCTGACTCACATGTGGGATTCGAACTCACGAAGTCAACTCCAGCAACATTCGAGGGTACCACTATTAATAGCCCACCGGGGCGACCACTACAGACATCTTTTGTACGTACGACGCAAACTACGACATATACTCTCATATGGTTTGGGCTGTATGTATTCATACATACATACACGGTCGCCCCGGTGGGCTAGCAGGTAACCATGAAGCCTGTGAAAGTCAAGATCGTGAGTTCGAGCCCCCCTGTACGAGTGCATGCTCGTACGTAGGGACTTTTTCTCGCAAAAACATATCTTGACTTCGTAGCGGAAAGCGCGAGAGCGTGAGTCAGCAAAAATCGATGAGGATCGACGAGCGTTGGGAAGGCTGAACCCTCTGCGCGATACAAATCAAGGCAAGAACCGTAGTGGGGGAGGAGGGAGAGGAGCCTACTTCGTGACCCCGGATCTGAGTTACGACTATGCATTATAGGGAGGGAGGAAGACAGAAGTGCGAAGATAATACATGGGATAGAAGAAAAAAAATGTAGGTTGAAATTAACCTGTTGATATATTGTGAACAGCTGCCCGCCGGATACACCAAAGGGTCCATACGTATACCCAACCGTGTTTTTTTATTCTCGTCGATATATAATATCTACTACTGCTGTATATAGTCTATACGCGACCGTGTTTTTTATTCTCGTGGATACATAACATCTACTACTGGGAGAAGCACGACATTTTTTTTTTCTTTTCATTTTGTCATGCTTTTGTTTGGTTGCTTGATTGTTGATTTGCTTCAGTATGTTTACTTTCTATTATTTTTCCTTTTCGCTTTTTTCGTTCTTTTCTCTTTTTTTCTCTTGCATGCACCTGGATTGCTAGCAGGGTAGGTCTTGCCTGTCGTATATGGCATTGCATTGTCTGCTCTGCTTACTGCACTGAGCGTAGTATCTCTGTGTCGTAGTTTTGTGACCACAGAACTGGTACCTTTTTAGGATGATGAATCGGCACGGACACTGGGTGTGCTGGATGTCGACGGGTAGAAAGGAAGGTTTAATGTGAAGAACACACACACACAC
>MEHQ01000195.1:39068-56995 GCA_008828725.1 Saccharina japonica
TTCGTGCTCACATATCTCTACGGTGGTACTTGTCATTAACCAGTACATATTTATATAATACCTGATACTGTCTGTAAAGCGAACCTCGAACCTGGAATCTCGAACCCCAGTTCCCGTATAATATTAATAGTATACTCGCCAATACTCGCGCAGCGGACAGAATCAGTCAGGGACCATTCTCGTACACTTTCATTACGTAAGAGTACATATTCGGGGTACGTACCTAGAGTTTACCGGGGGTATTCACTCGACGCATGCTACGATAGAGGTGCACTATGTTTTTTCTGAGCTCCTAACTTGAGGAGGTCCATACCACTCTGAAAAATCGGTTTTGGAGGGAAAAAAAATTGCTGCCGGATGCGAAATATCATGACCGAAGTATACTCTGAAACATTATTCGTCATAACAATGAAAGTCCGACGAATTTGGGTTAAGGAGCCCGATCGTTCAGAAAACGATTCAGCCAAAAAGTGTTACCTCTACGGGAGCACGCGTCAATCCGGAAACACGTGAAAACCCTACCGAGCCTTGTCGGAGTGTCCGGCATACGGTCACAATACCCTAACGCGAGGGTGTTACCTATACTGAGCTATACGGGTACAGTAATATATCGATCAACCGGTCAGGAAATATTGAGCCTAAAAGTGGTACCCCTACCGTGGGATTGCTCCCCTTCGGTCATAAAAAATAAAGAGTACCTGAGTGTTGAAAACAAAAATATGTTTCGTCTTTATTTACAGGGAGCAACATGCTATTATCTCTGATATATATATAATAGCACCATATCCGTACTCCTTACGGAACACGGCATAGCTACAGTTCTAATGCTCAGACCTCCGACCGACCAACGTATAGCTTGTTTGTAATGGCCTCTACAGTAGGAGGTGTTGGGGCTCTTCGACCTGCGAGGGGGCGTTGGCATTGCTGTGTTTGCACCACGAAATAAAAGTGCTCCGCAGCAAGACGTTTGATAATTTCGGAGCTCCTGTTTGATATCTACACTCTGCTGTGGCCACGTAGGACGCCACGGACCGTCGAACTAGAGGCCCAGGTAGGTCCCCCTACCAGTGCTCGGCGTCCTCGTCGAACATCTATCTGGAATAAAACAGTAATCAGCAGTCGGAGGGAATGCCATTTTTCAAAGTCGTCTTTGGGTACTAAGGGTATGGCGACTCGTTCTTGAGTAAGAGACACATTTCGTGATGAGGACTGCGTCCGATCGGCACGCTTCCTGAGACACAACTAATGTTGACCATGACCTGCGCTCTCTATAGCACTACTCATCGGTCGGCGGTCTGAGCACTGGAAAACCAGAGAAATGACGTTTTCCATAGGGAGTCAGGAAGAAGTAGGAATTATATACCAGAACTACAGCAGTAGTATGGCAACTGAAATAAACAACAGTTTTTTTTGTTTTTGCTCCAATACAATATTGATTTCCCGCAGGGGCCCCTTAGTAGCCGAGGATAATCGTTATAATAACCCTTTCCCCCATCTGAACGGCGGGGTCTTCGGGACATCGGTAGCGTATACGGCCGTACGTTGGTTGACCTACCCGCTTCGTTTCAATACCTGGGGAACCAGAGAAATACGTATGTTTTTTAGGGACGCACCTGGATGCGCGCGCAAGCACTTCTTCTATTATAATAAGAAACGTTCCAAGTGAGTTTCGAACCCGTGTCCTCGACGACGTCATGTGTGAGGGAGTTGCAGGGGTCGTCATTTGAGAAAGACCGGATTTTTCCAGGACTTTTGTTTGTGGTCTGTTTTTTCCGGTGGAAACAGAAAAAAAAATGAAAAGAGCCGGCAATCAACAGCTGTGTTTTGCTACTTTCAGCTGTAAAAGAGGCCGGGAGTCGCGGCTTTCGTGGAAACGCACAGCTGGCCATCACTACACTTACTTGGAATACGTTTGGCGCAACTCCCGTCTCGACTGATCTCTCGTGGTCGAATCACGGTGGCTGTATCTGGCAACGAGACTTGTGTCTCCGAGCTGCTGCAAATCTGCTAATCGCTCGTCCCAGCTACGCTCTCAAAACAAAACTACTGTTGTATTAGGGCTTGGGCCATCATCTCCGCCTAGCGAATGTAGGGTTTCGCGAGGCACCCCACGACCCACGGCGTCATTGTAACGTTGGCCGTGAACCATTTCGATGCTTGCATCGCTGGTGGTGTCAATCGCCCCGTACTCGTTCGGTGCTTGTACTGCTTAAAACAACATAAATTCCGAGCACGCGTACATACAAACATGGCACCAGTATCGTTTCATGGATCAGGGCGGGGAACTTATTATGCAGCTTCTGCTGCTTGTAGGCGCAACTTGTGTTCGACTTAGGGACGACGGGTGCAGTTGATGTTTGGTGTGGCTACAGTACTATACTAGAGGGTTTAAAGAGAGCCATCGGCGAGGAAAATGGTGTCGCCCTTCAGAGGTGGAGCTGCCGTCCGTTCACATTCGCCAAGAAGAGAGAGATGTAGTCTCAAATCTCAACAAAACATACCAAGGATCGTCTTCGAACACGTGCGTGCCCATTATCCCCCGACAAGGCACCCCACGACAAGCTGCAGCCTCTCAAGTGGTCCCTCTGACGTCGATGACGGCCTCAAGCCGCCGCAGCGAAATAGAAACCGCTAGTAGCGAGGCGTTAGCCTCTGACCCGCGAAGGTCCTGTAGATGAAAACCGACACGCCTCGATTCCACTTATTTATGGTAGAAACAAGTACGGAGAGATTGACACCACCAGCGATGCAAGCATCGGTATTGAAAACGGTCAACCTCAGAATAACCCCATGCGTCGTGGGGTGCATCGCAACCCCGGTTTCGTTGGGCGGAGATGCTGGCCCAAGCCCTCTCAACTTTGTTTGAGAGCGTAGCTGGGACAGGCAATTTGCAGATTTGCCGCAGCTCGGAGGTACAAGCCTCTCGGTGCCAGATCCAACCACCGTGCTTTCACCACGAGGGATCAGTCGGGACAGGAGTTGCGACAAGCGTACCCCAGTGTAGGTGTAGTGATGGCCGGCTGTGCGTTTTCATGAAAACCGCTGCTCCCGGTCTCTTTTACCTGTTACAACTGAATGCAGTTAGTTCCTGATTGCCAGGTTGTTTCATTTGTTTTTGTTGCTCCATACTGGAACAAGCAGACCACAGATAAAGTCCTGACACATTCCGGTCTTTCTCGAATGACGGTCCCTGTGCCTACTGAGGCATATGGGGGAAATATCGACCAATTACCCAGTCCAGGGTGATCCTTATAACACTACCGAACACAGCGGTAAGTTTTGGTACAAACTCGATACCGGTTCAGTACAACCCACATGCCAGTACCCGACACTTCGGGAAGCTCAGTCCTACTTCAATACCGGTACCCAGCACTTCGGTAGGTGGCTAGAAGCATTTCATTTCGTTTTTTATCAACTTTCATGAGAATATCCATGGAAGTAAACAAATGCCTGGTAGTACTTACTTCCATGGAAGCAAAGTTAAGTTCCGTTTGAAGAGGGCCTTCGGCCACAGAACGGGCGATGGTACAGGCCCATAGCCCCTGCGCTGTAGTTTAAAGACGATCGTCTCGCCAGTGATGGGGTGCTTAACTTCCTGTCCCGGGGGTGCCCTCACGCACGTAACTCGGCCCTCGGTTTTGAAATGAAAGAACGGCTCATGCGTCTCGAGCCTCCACACAGTCCACTCAAGCTCGCACGCGATGGGCCGGTACCACCAGAATGCTGCTAATGCGTCCCACTGGCGCCCAGGATGTTCTGCAGTCAACGTCACCTTGGGCTAACAATCGTGCCTGGGAGCCGATGATTCTGTGGTTATGAGGCGCGTCGGTGGTTGGAACTAGCTCGTAGGCTTGGTGCTCTACGAGGTTGTTCATCTCCTTGTCGATAGCGGTGTTCCATTGCTTGTGCTCCGGCGAGTTGATGGCGTCCATCCATCTACGTGTTGGCAATTTTCAGTGCTTTCCCTTCCTGTGACAGCCCTCTGTCTTCCGCCTTGAACGTAGCGTAGGTGAAGGACGTACACAACAGAAACGCCCCCCCATTGGCGTGAGCCAATGCCCTAACACGACCGTGGGCTTGGGCTTTGGCGAGTGCTTTGCCAGATAGGTGACGTGTGCAGGAGTGAGTGCGCTATCAACGGTGTTCTCGGTGTTTTTTCTTCTCGGTGTTCGGACTAGCTCGCGCAACTAGCTCGAGACACAAGTGACCGTGCTGCTGATACGCTTCCGGTAGTGGGTACGATCTCCCCCAGCTAAAACAAGCGGAGTGCCGCCAGGTGCCGATGCTCCGGGTGACGGCGTGTCTTGTTCTGCAGCCCCTTGTACCACATTCGCCTGATGCGAGTAAAAAGGCGTTCCAACTGAGCTGACGCAGATTTCTTTCATACCCCAACGATGATGGCTTCCAGGGGCGGGGTGAAATCGATGGCGTCGCTCTGGTAGTTATCCTCGTAAGCAGGGAAGTCGAATCGGTTGGTGGCAAAGTGGGCGCACGGTGGGGTCTCCAGAAAAGTGTAGTTTCGGCTTTTCACGACAGTCTCTTTAGCTTGGCTGTAGACCCGGTACGCCCTGTTATTCTGGTTGAATCGGCAAAGTGTCCCTTCCCGCGTCTTGTCTTCCATCTTCGTGGTATATTGTTTCCACGTGGACGAATGATATAATGCCGGTTGCCAGAAGAACGGGCATGTCTTACTTCTAGCCATGCATGCTAGAGACGGGTGTCCTTCTCCGTGCTGCGGGCGGCGACCTTTTATTTAGGTAGACTGCTGTCAACAATGGTCCATCCCACAAGGTTTGCGAGGGAAGTTGCCGTTCTGGAGAAAGCGCCTGAAACTGTTTGTAAGACGTCTTCCAGCACCCTTAGGTACCCCGGTTTGGTGAGGTGTTGCCGTCTAGGTGTTCTCTATCGTAATGCCAGAGTCGACGCAGAGTTCCTTGAACTAGCTGGAGACTTCTTCACCTCCCATGTCGCACCGTAGACGTTGAATACGCAATCCTAGAGGGACCGCCACCGTCCTATTGTAAAGGTGGAGCGAGTGGGCAGCTTCCGTCTTGGATCTGAGGAGGAAGACCTCGTTCATCCGGGAGTAGTCGCCCGTGAGTTTGCTGACGTACTTGTACCTGCCCCTTGGAGCTCGTACATCGGGCCCTATGTGGTTGGTGTAGACAACAGTAGCTCCACTGAACCCACTCGTCGTTGGGGTGTCATTGTTTGGGTGTGCCTTTAGTGCGCGTTTCCTCAAAAGGAAGATATATATCGAACCTTGTCACGATGCCGATGCACTCGAATCCGTGGCCGTCCGTATTGCGCAGCAGCTCCATGTGTCGGGGGTACATGTGTCCCGGTCACCTGTACCAAGGTCGGCGCACACTTGTGCCATGAAAGATATGTATGGGAGGTGCCGATGAAGTCTCCGTCACACCACTAGAGGTGCCCACTGTACACAGGGCCCGTGCCGATGCGTCCGACGAGCACAGACCCACTCCTTCCTTCGGCTATTGGATCAGCGGAAGCGACGTGTTGTTGGGGAGTCGAAGGTAAAGGCTATAGTATTAGAGGGTGGTGCCCATCCCTATTTTTGTACTCCTTTGGAAGACGGGAAGGGAATACGCCCCACTCGGGGACGGACGTGGCATGGATGTGACCGCGGCAAGTGTAACCTGCTCGATCAATGGCGCAGGAGGATGTCGGTTGCTGTCGCGCGTACCTTATTGCCGGTGGTCGCAGTCGTCGATCGCTTCTCCAGCTCCTTGTAGTCCTTCGGCGAACAGCGTTGCATTGCACCGTGTGCATATACCCAGCGGATGGCTTCTACCATTACAGTCGACGCGACAGTCCGAGGTATCGTGTGAGCTATCGCACCAGGGCATACATAACTGATGTAATATGCATACAGTTACAGATGCATCTTCCGGTAGGTTCCGCCTATTCCGGCTAACGTTGTAGTTTACGCTATGGCCCGATCCCCCCCTCCCGACTACACAGTGGTTAACTGTGGTCTCTAGGTCGCGGCGCTATCCTGCTGACATATTTCCTGCGCCTACAGCGACACCCCGGCGCGTTCTACCTTCCTCGGCAAAACCTCACCTGCTGGAGGATGTTCGAGCTGCTTCAACGAATGCTCGAAGCCGCCCGCTTGCAAGGCTACGCGGTGGTGTATAAGGAACAGGGGCAGTTCCCCTCCAGGATGTTGTGGAGTCACCAGCATCGCGGGCCCGGCATCGCGGGCCCGTCATTGATGGCGGCTGCCCCTGGGAACACTGGTTGGTTGGTTGGAGGGTGGGGTTAGTTGCTTCAGTCGGTTGGTGGGGTTGGTTTGTCGCTTTAGTGGAGCCGAGTGGCGTTTGAGTCGAGTTATGTTTATTTAGTTGAGTTGCGTTGAGTTGAAGTGAGCTAAGTAGGTGGGTTTTTCTTTTTTCAATTGGTTGTCTTGTTGTTTGGTCTGTACGTTTGCTGGTTTGGCAGAGTAAGTCTGTTCGTTTGGCAAACTGTCTGGTTGAATCGTCGGCTGGTTGGTTGTTTGGTATATGGATTGTTATTGGCTATGGTGTCACAGAGGGGGGAGGGGGGAGGACGCCGTACGCAGTCTGGAAAAATGCCGGTCTTCAAGCGCGGCAAAAGCAATACGCATGAGGCGAAGGCGAGCAGGGCAAGGGGCGAGATAACATGTAAAATACCACGAAAATTCAGCCAAGATGACAGTTCAATACTCGGTATCTCTTCTCGTTTGCGCCAACATCTAAATAGGTTGATGCGGCAATACCTACCCTTACGAAAATCTAGGCCTGGAGCCTTCACCAGTAGTCTCTTCCCTCCCCCCACCAAGCCCCCGCTCCACCCTACCCCACCCCCTGCACCCAACGCCCTTCGCTGACTAATGACACTACTCGCCCCCTCCACCGGCAGCACTGTTGCCCCCCTCCCTCGATCCTCCTGAGATCTAGGGCAAGCTCCTCTATGACCAACCTACCCCCGCGTCTCTCCCGCCTGGGTTTCTTGGTTTCCACTCCTGCCCCACAACCCTCGTTCCGACCCGATACCACGTCAGAAAAAGTCATATAGTAGCCATCGTCTCGTAAACACAGCCATGTCGGCAATGGCAGCTGCCAACGACCAGTGTTTGAATTTGCGGTGCCAAACAACAATGCAGCAACAGCGGTGTAGCAACTGTTCAAGAGACACTGCCAAGTCGTCAATAGAGACGTCCGTGCCCGCCACAGCCATGTAGACCCGACGGTGATGCCGGCGAAAGCAGCAAGTACCAGCAAAAGGGTTGGGCGGCGGCAGCATTGACAAATAGAGCCAGCCAGAAAATAGCGGCGTGGTAACCGCAATTTATGACACTGCGGTTTCAGCAAACCAAACGTGTACACATTACCTGCAACTATGATAGAACAGCAGTATCAACTGCCAAAAGTGGTATGCCGACCCGAGGGGACCATTATTGCGTGTGAACGGCAACACTCACACTGCGGTATCACAAAACAGAGCGGTGTCAAACAGCGATAGCCGAATGGTCGCCGGAATTGTGACACAGCGGTGATAGCATCACCGAGTGGCGACCGAAACTGACAGCAGTCACTAACGGGGGTCTTAATCACAACAACATCGCCCCCGCAGTTAATGCCAGCCTGAATCAGCGGTGCAGCCGCCACAACTGTGACACGACAATGTTAGCCAGGAAGAACGGTGCAGCAATGGCAACCACTGTACTACTGTGAAACAGCGTTTGTCGGCAACATCGCGCGGTGAAGCGACTACGGCCACGACCCAGCGCCGGCACCAGCGAGCAACGGTAGCAATGGTACACCAACCGCACTTTCTTGTGACGCGGCGTGGTAAAAAACGGAGGCATGCTACGATAGGAAGTGCACCTACCTACTCTTTATAGTTTACGAGGCTCCTCACTTGATTATAGTATATAAGCTCTATACCCCACCCAACACCTGAGTTCGATATCTTCCGTTGTACCAGGTATAAGGTAGTAGCGATCAAGGGATCATTTCCTGGTTCCTGGTGGGACAATGGTACGGGCGTTCGGGCGTAGCCTAAACAGGTCCACCCCAACTCGGACCCAAAACGGGCCAACACTAGCCCTAACCCTAACCTCAACCCCAACCCTATCTCTGACCCTAAATCGTGGTCAAACACGGTACAGAAATAGTCCCGAAACGCGGCTGAGACGAGCAATGCCACGCTGGGGGTGGTGTCTTATTTGATCTTTTTTTCCCGCGAACAGACGCGTGCTACGACATAGAGATAGCACGATTTGGTCGATATGCTTTCGGAGTGATAGGGCTACTCTCCTTAACCCTTTTAGAGCCGCACCCGCGTTTTTGGGGACAAGACGCATGCTACGATAGAGGTGATAGAGGTGGCTACATGTTGTTTCTGAGCTCCTCACTTAAGGAGCACCAAACCTCGCCGAAAAACTGATTTTGGAGGAAAATAAAAATGTTCCCGGATGAGAAATATCATGACCGAAGTGTGCTCTGAAAACATTATTCGTCACAAAAACGAAAGTCCGACGAATTTGGGTTAAGGAGCCCGATCGTTCAGAAAACGATCCAGCCAAACAATAATACCTCTACCGTAGCACGCGTCACAAAGTACTTCGATTTTGTGTGGTATAACATTTTCAGTAATAAAAAAACTCGTCGGACTTTCATTATTTTAGTGTCGCAATGTTGTTGAATTGTATGCTTATTTAGTCGATGGTATGGTTCATCGGGTTGTAGCATCATTTATTTCCCCCCTTGGCCAGAATCGTTTGTTTTACTTACGAATAGAACAGGAGCTCGTCAAGCGAGAGGACCCTCAGAAACAAACATGGTGCACCTCTACCGCCGTAGCATGCGCCCCCATGAGGAGCTCAAATATTCTCGCCCGAAATTTAATGACTCTTAGAGAATTTTGTTCGGGGAGCCCCACCAAAGTCTACCCTGCGCTCTCGTATATTGTTCTCCCCCTCTCGCTGAAATAATTCATTATCGTGTCCCGTTTGTGTAAAAAATAAACTACTCCGCATTAACTCAAATCATGAATTGGTACCTGGGTACGAACTGCGAACTGGCCACACCTGTACGAATAGTCCTGATGCAGATGTAAGAGCGACATGATCATACTATGATAACCCATATACTTTTGCTGTAGTTGCTGACTTGAGGAGCTAAACCGATGCAAACATATTGCCTTAGAAGGAAAATGCTATTAGTAGTACAGGGGGCCATACATATGCAGTGAATAGCACCTAGGGTACACATAAAAACCCTATATGTTTACCTATTTTTGCTGACAATATTTGGTCCTATCTACTATAGCCCCTCGTAATACCTACCGTGTGTAGGATGAGTCAGGCGTGGCAAAGGCACTGTGTTATATATGTCTCATAACGTAGAAAAGTGCTCTCCGTGTGTTACGCAGTCAGTATTTGTAGTGTGTACTCACTTTTCCACCTGTAGGATGTTTTCTTCCGGCTATTGCTCGGGAAACTTACAGTCACACTATTACAGGAGACCATAGTAAATACTAGTAAATAGGGCCTACGGTAAACCCAAAAACCCATATATTTACCCATATATTTTTGAGAACAATATTTGGTCCTACTTACTATGCCCCCCCCGTTATATTAGAAATAGGTTGAGCGCGAAAATTCTGCGCGTGCACGTAGATAGTACGATGTACCCAAAACGAAAGAATTCAGCGAACAACCCAGCCCACCGAGAGACAGGCCACAACAAACTGCAGTCTATCTTTCTTTGAATTTGTTTTTTTTCCCCGTGATATACATATTGTTTCCCTTTTTGGGGGTTTCGTTTTAGTGTAATCTGGTCCCGAAGCGAGCGACGGGACAACCTTCGCCTGATAACGTCGGCAGCCGAAAGAGACAATGTCCCCCGCCCTCTTTGCCGCCGCTGATGCTTTTTTACAGCCGTTCGGCTCTTAGATGGCACTTCTTATAACAACAAAAGTGCGTCTGTATGCCGTATGCGTGCACGCGTGGATACATTGTTTCTTGCGTGGAGGTGGAGGAGCAGGTGTTCGGGCGCGGGGGAGTGGGAGTTGCGTTGAAAATAAAAACATCGCCAAAGAAGGACTCAGTACGTAATATAATTTTCATATGTATGTATGTATGTATGTATGTATGTATGTATGTATGTATGTATGTATGTATGTATGTATGTATGTATGTATGTATGTATGTATGTATGTATGTATGTATGTATGTATGTATGTATGTATGTATGTATGTATGTATGTATGTATGTATGTATGTATGTATGTATGTATGTATTTGTACATAGTACGTATATTACTACTGCGGTAAGTTTTTTTCGCACAAGAGGGAGGCGACACATTGATGCCAGTATTATATACTGCTTCTCCATCAACTACCCACTACGCATGAACAGCCGATTTTCCAAAATGAGAATTGCCCTTCCGATGAGAATGGGATTTTACCTTTTGGCACAAAAACAAAACTCGAAATATTAGTGTGCCGTGGTGACATGTGGAGCGACGTCGACTCCACACCACCACCAACAGCGTTTTATGGAACTCGTACGCCCGTACTCGTAACTCGTACGAGTACAACCTTCGGACCGCTCGTGTTTGGACGCATCTCCCGCCCGGGGCCGCCCCCCACACTAATTTAAATATGAAAACAATCCACACTAAAATCAAAATATTCTGTTTTAAAGAGTAAAACAAAAGTATAAAAATGGATCTCCAGAACTTCGGCCATAATCGAAAACGACCCCAAACTGGGCGAGATAGTTGTTTGTTTTACACTAAATTCAAGGTAAAAGCTTCAATCTTGATAGGGGGAGTAGTAGTACTCAAATACAAAGGGGTAACTTTGAAAAATAATATCAGGGAGCAGTATGAAGGAATCACATTTTGTCAGCCCTGTGTAATGCTGCTCCGAAGAGTCGCTGTCCATGTTCCTTCGCGGTCCATCCCCGAGTGCGTGTCTACGGTAGATGCACTCTACATTTCACAGTGTTGCTGTGACGAGAGGATCAACTTCAACGCCCCTCGCGCTTCGTACTCCGTCGAATGCCTCCTCGTGAACCGTGACACGTGCGGGATGTTTTTGAGGATCGATTTATATTTGAGGATGGAAAGGTGGATTTGTTTTTCCAACGAAAACGTCAAATATATTAATCAAGTACCCAAATTATTCGAGCAGTGTTGTGCCCCCCCCCGTGGCGGGTTGACCTCTCTATGCACATATAAGCATGCGTGGGAGGTATTCCCGTCCCGGAAGTCAAGGATAACGCCGAATCGCCAAAAATTAAAAAATGAAAAATATACAAAAAAAAGTATTTTTCGCATACCAAGGGTAGAAAGTATTTATTTGGTTGTCTACTAACTGTGCCTCGCCAGAAGGGCTCTAGGAGACCAAGGACGAGGGGAGCACCAGTGCATTGACGACCGGAGGTCAACAGGACGACGACATGTGCAGCTAGGAAACGTTCCTGAGCGAGTTGGGAGCCCGCGCCACGCAACACTCTCCCGTACCCCCCCGCCCTCTCTTACATGCAGGCCACAGACACACCCCTCTCCTCCCCTACCCAACTTTGTGCCACTCCCCCACCCACCGCGCGTGCCCTACGTTATATGGCATCCATATTCCGAGCTCACTCCTACTCTTCCCCCCCTTCCCTCCCTTTGTTGCCGTAAGCACCTTAACATGTCGAACGCGGTTACGAACGAGATGGAAGAACTCGACTATTAAGCCGAGAAGGAGGAAGAGGAGGGGACATCGTACCAGGCTTCCGATACCATCAACTCGCTACCACCCTCTCCCCCCCACCAATGCTCCGACGCCGTCGCCCAACACCCAGGTCACTCACCGCCCGAAATGGAGCGAATCCCGTGCCTTCCTACTCCAACGCGAGCAGGAAACCATCCGGTACCGTCGGCAGCTCCAAAGTATCCAGCACGAAGAACCGAACGGTCTCGACAAAGAGATTACAAAGAAGAGGCAGGTCCTGGCCAACCTGGAGACCATGCTCACCAAACTGAGAACACCATTTCCCCTCCCCACCTCCTCCAGCGACGCTTCCTCCTCCACCGGTCCCACCCACACCCGCGGCGGTTCGACCCCCTCCGTACCGTTGTCCGCTCACCGGTTCGCGCTCTCCGTTGCGGACGAACCCTACACGGGTGCAACGCTGCACCAACTCGTGGCTTCGACCATCCCCTCTCTCTCCGAGAATAACCACGCTCTAATTTCCAGGGTCGCCTCGGCAATGAGGGCCCACATGCATGATCAAGACCAGGACACCACGGTCCTACGAGCATTAATGATGCTGCCAATACAGCATCAAGAGGTCGTGGAAGAAATCCTCCACTTAGTGGAGGTAATGCGTGCGTTTCACTCATGCGTTGTGCACGCGTGGTCGCCGGCTACACCATCTTTCTCCGGCGGTGTAATGATGATTTTCAAGCGCGACCCGAACGACGACCCGGACAACAACAGCGCCAGAGGTAACAGCCGCTTGGGTGCCAAGCATCCTTCGCGTTCCCCGACCCAACAACGGCGACACCTCGCCACGGCCGAAACGCCGCCACCGTCAACGCGGCGCACAAGGTTCTTTGTCCAGTGAGGATGACCCTGCCCACCTCGTCCACAACAATCACAGGCAAGCCGAGTATGATTCAGATTTTGATGTCGCCCCTCTTTCTGTCGCTTTCGCAACAACCTCGATGTCCGCTGCGCCTGCCACAATCCATGCTGCGCCGTCTGGCACCGCACCTCCTCCTGCCCCATTCTCATTCCGGTACCAGCCCCCCCCCAACCCGGCCCTTATCCGCCGCTGCCGATACAGTACCAGCAGACTACCACCCCGGCACCCGGCCCTACTCCGCCTGTACCCGTGCAATACCAACACCCCTACCCGGCCCTACTCCGTCCGTACCCGTACACTACCAGCACCCCTACCCGGCCTTACTCCGCCCGTACCCGGCCCTAATCCGCCCGTACCCGTGCAATATCAGCCGATTACTACCCCCCTACCAGTTCCTACTCTGCCTCTGCCTGTGCAGTACCAGCAGACTACCGCTCCTCCTCCCGGCCCTACCCCGCCTCTGCCTATGCAGTACCGGCAGGCTACCACCCCAGCACCCGGCCCTGTTGAACCCCTACCTATACAGTACCAGCAGGCCCCGTGCTCCAGGAGACCAAGGACGACGA
The DNA here is from genome assembly GCA_008828725.1 of Saccharina japonica. NCBI lineage: Eukaryota > Phaeophyceae > Laminariales > Laminariaceae > Saccharina > Saccharina japonica. Next base: position 52,270 of record MEHQ01000195.1, read on the forward strand.
GAGCACCTCTGCATTGACGAACGCTACCGGAGGTCAACATGACTACGACACGCGCAGCCAGGAGACGTTCCTGACCGAGTTGGGAGCCCCCGCCACGCAAGACTCTCCCGTACCCCGCCGCCCTCTCATACATGCAGGACACAGACACACGCCGCTCTTCTCCTACACAACTTTGTGCCACTCCCCCACCCACCGCGCATGCACTACGTTATACGGCACGCATATTCCGAGTTCCCTCCTCCTCTGCACCCCTTCCTTCCCTTACGACAGACACCAGTCGCTCCTGATATTCCGTGATATGTTCAATATTTCTCAAATATGGCCTGTGAGTATCTATTATTTAAAATAGTACACGGACAAATTGGAAGCTCCCGATGAAAAAAACAATAAACAAGGTAGTCTCCATGACGATTGTATGTGAACCCCCCCGAAGAACGACGAAGTATTGATATCAGATCCAGAAACAGTCCAGCAATTCGCAGGCAGCTAATTTCCTTCGCATGCTCGTACCGGTATTTCGTACCTCCAGACTTTCGCGTGCTCCGCCGGCGGACGCGGTTCGCTGTGCCCTCGACAAGGAAAAACAAGTCCCCAACGTGAAGATACCAATAGTCAGGACACCAGCTTGCGATACATGTAAGTAACACTAAACACCAGGTATGCGACAGCGATGTAGTTGAACACAATACAACAAGAACACTGCAAAAAATAGAAACAAAATTTACGTACGGTACTGCTGTAAAGTACTTCGTGAACGATTTTTCGAGGCATCAGATGCCACGATCTGTTTGTATGTATAGTGTATAGTGAAAATTAGGATTGTAACATGTACGAATACGAGGCTATTATTGCAGCTGCAGCCCGACCACGAGCACGTACTGTAGTAAGTTTTTATAATTTTCAATGTAACAATCATTGCTGGCCGTTTTTACCGCCAATTCCTCTTTCGTTTCGCCTCGAAACGGAGCAGGTTTGGAATGGTTTTTAGTGCTGCACATTAGAGTGTTTGCGTTTTTTTTTTTTTTACTTTTACTTCTCTAAAAATTCTGCCGAAGGGAGGATTTGAGGTAATTTTTTGAAAAAACTGCAAAAAAATACTTTAGAGAAGTATGTTTTTGATCAAAAGTTACGGTAACTTTTGTCTCTAAGTTTGATTGGCACATTAAAAAAAACTTTTCATGACTTTCAGTTAATGACAACACATTTAACGCCATCGTGTTGCAACTATATGCTTGCTTTCTATGTTGTGAACCTCTGGTTAATGATGAAATTCGGATGGAACTCTTGGCATTCCCTTCAATTTATTTTTGTTTGTTTGTGTCGGATGGAAAAATTCCACCCCCCCCCCCTGCCCTACCCGCAGCATGGGTACCAGGGTTCGAATTAGTGCTCCAGCAACATGTGCGCGTAGCGCACATCGGGCATATTTAGATGTGCGCGTAGCGCACACCGAGCCGGAGGCGAGGTGCGCTCCCCGCAGGGGCCCCCGGAGGGCCCCCGGAGGGCACCCGGACGGCCGCCGGAGGCGAAAGTTTTGGACGTATGTGCGTAAATGTACTCAAAATGTGCGTCTCATTCGCTCGTTTTGCAAATAACACACAGATAAGCGCAGACAGAACCTGCTCCACATAACTGCAATGGATGTCAGCGCGCAGGTCAACTTTGAGGAATCATCAACATGTTGAAATCAATTCATTCGCCCCTCAAAAAAGAAAGCCACAAACAAATTCAGCAGGAAATTGTCGAATAAATCACAAGAAAAAGGCCTAAAAACAATTTCGCCTGCGGCGAAAACAGACCCAATTTTGTTTCGCCTGCGGCGAAAATAGGCCCCAAAAATGTTTTTCGCCTACGGCGAAATGGACCCGCACAATTTTTTGGCCTGCGGCCAAAAAGTGTACGGGGGCCTAAAAGGGATGTACAGAAAGCCGCACTCTACTGCTTTTTGTGGTGCGCAAAAGCTGATATTTCAGAAAATTGGTGCAATTGCGCACGTTTCACCAACTAATTCGAACCCTGATGGGTACCTGATGGGTACCTGCTGGCACCCACGCGAGCTTTTCTTTGAATATATACTCGTAGAATGAATAGGTAGAACCTGTCTGTGTGCTATTTTTTGTTGGGAATTAGTCAAAAATAGGTATATCTACGCACTTTGAGCCATTTATAGGTACACTGCGTAATGTACACCGGGAACGGCTTCCTGGCCCGCCTGATATTGGGCCTGCGCTCCATTGTACCTACAAATGGCTCAAAGTGCGTCATAGGTACACCTATTATCGGCTACTCATTTTACGTATCACCTATTTTTGACTTCAACTGTACCTATAAATGGCTCGAACGATCACTTTTTGGCAACTGAAATATAGACAGACGGCCACACCAGATGCCGGGACTGTCAACCAGCCGACCGTACCTGTCTTACTTATATATATTCACCCACGTTTGCTATGGAATGTTGTTCCGGACCGCGCCAACGGCTGTGGAACTCAGACCCCCTTAACCGTATGGTATTACTCTGTACCGTATATAATATACCAAAGTTGTTCCTACTATATACTGCACTACAGTATGTGTATTGTACTTTCAGGGTAATGGCATGGACACACTCTTCATTGCTGTTTCTCCGCATCGCGATCACACCCATTAAAGGCATGTGGCTCAAACGACTAATATAACATCTGGTTGACAGCCCCGGCATCTGGTGTGGCCGTCTGTCTATATTTCAGTTGCCAAAAAGTGATCGTTCGAGTCATTTATAGGTACAGTTGAAGCCAAGAATAGGCGATACGTGGAATGAGTAGCCGAGAATAGGTGAACCTACGCACTTTGAGCCATTTGTAGGTACAATGGAGCGCAGGTCCAATATCAGGCGGGCCCGGAAGCCGTTTCCGGTGTACATTACGCAGTGTACCTATGAATGACTTAAAGTGCGTAGGTATACCTATGTTTGGCTAATGCCCTTGTTTGTTTGTATTTTTTTCGTATGCTTCATTTTTTGCCTTCTTCCTTCTCGTTTTTCTGTTTTTTGTTTCTCCACTACGCAGCTGGATTGATAGCAGGGTAGGTCGTGCCTGACGTATACGTATGATATGGCATTCCATTGTCTGCTCTGGTACCTGCATCGCAACGTAGTATCTCTGTGTCGTAGTTTTGTAACTGGTACCAGGTATCTCTCTACGTATGTATATACGTATCATATATAGGATGAAGAATCGGTACCGACACTGACTGGGTGCGCTGGACGTCGACGGGTGTGTGTGTTTTCTTCACAATTAAACCGTCTTTTCTACTTTCTACCCGTCGACATCCAGCACACCCAGTTTCTGTGCCGATTCTTCATCCTATATACGTATTATATTATAATGATATATACCATATTAGTATTATTGACTGAGCTCAGCAAACCGTCAGTTCTCGACGCTCGTGCCATTTGCATATCTCAGGAAAACCTGAAAACCTGACTTCTCGACGCTCGTCGTGCCTCGCGCTCCGTATCTTACCCCCCGCAGTGATGAATTTAGATTTTTTTTCCCGCCGCCGTGATGAATTTTTGAATTTTCCAAGTTCTATTAATTTAATGTGTCAGTATGAAAAGTTATTAATTTACGCACCCCCTACGTAAATACGATACCAGGTATTTATTGATGCCAGGTATGGTATTGTACCAGGAACGAATGTTTAATTATTGAGCACCCCCCTACGTATATATGCGTATATAGTACGAGTATGATATACCCCGCTCCATTACGATACCAGGTATATGCGTATATAGTACCTGGTATATAGTACGAGTATGATATACCCCGCTCCATTACGATACCAGGTATTTATTGATGCGTGAGGATGAAAAGTTATTAATTACGATACCAGGTATTCATTGATACCAGGTATGGTATTATACCAGGTACAAATTGAGCACCCCCCTACGTATAATTTTCCAAGTTCTATCAATGTGTCAGTATGAAAAGTTATTAATTTAAGCACCCCCTACGTATATGCTCTATATTATTTAACGGCATGATATGTGCATTTATATGATACCAGTTTAAGTTACCCCGCTAACATTTCTTATTGGGTTGTGAATTTTCCCAAAGGTTCTATTAATTTAAGTGTCAAGTATGAAAAAGTTATTAATTTAGAGCACCCCGCATTACGTAAATATAGCGATACCAGGATTTATTGATGCAGTGAGGACTTGGAGAACCAGTGTATTTAATGTTAAGCCCACGCACTAGACGTATATAAACGTGATCACACTCAAGGTACTTTACTCTTGATGCAGGTATGGTGGTAGTGTATACTTAGGTTACAAAATGGTTCTAACTTATGGAGCCCCCTCTCCTATTATCATGAGCGATATATAGTACCGAGGTATGATATTACCCCGCTCCATTACGATACCACGTATTTATTTGGGAGTGCGTCGAGATGGAAAAGTGTTACTCTAATTTACCTCGATACCAGGTATTTATTGCATACCAGGTTATGGTATTATTACCAGGCTTACCAAATTGAGCACCCCCCTACGTATATGCGTAGGAGACCAGGTACACATGTTTATTGAGCACCCCCCTACGTATATGCGTATATAGTACGAGTATGTGCATTATATGATACCAGTTAAGTACCCCGCTCCATTTTCATATTATAGTAAAACCTGAGTTCTCGACGCTCGTGCCTCGCGCTCCGTACCAGTACCCCCCTGCGTACGTTGTATGTTCAT
>MEHQ01004410.1:0-56152 GCA_008828725.1 Saccharina japonica
GGTAGTGTATTGCTTCGACAATGGACGCAGGGAGAAAATATATCGATGCCCCTTTGTCGGCCACAGAAGCAGTATCCTATGGAGCGTGTCTATCGATATGGAATGTTGTCGGCGACAGTAGATTTGAGAACTACAGTAGTTAGTAGGCAGCAACAGTCTTTTGTGATAAAACACTAGACTCTAGGGGATATACTACGACTGCTGTCAATCGATAGACATTGCCCACTACCATATATAGATAGATTCGGGAACTTTCCCGTCGATGGCCATCGTCGGCCGCAAAATACTGTGCACATGGCTGTATAAAACTACAGTAGGATCCAGGAGTGCAGTCCCATTGTGGGAACAAAACACTTAAAATTAGAGTCATATTTAGGTTTATGGACACTGCTTATTATAGTGAAAGGGTTACATACAACATGGAAGGTGTTATCAGTCAGATGTATTGGTATGGGCTTGGAAAAGCCGGTAATTACCTCAGGACAGGTAATAGGTCCGTTTTCGTATTACTTGGATGGCATTCGTATTCGGGATATAATCTTAAGAATGGAGGGGCAATGATGCCCTTACACGCCAGATGTCACCTCGGCTTTGGGGGAGAATGAAAGCTATTATTTCTCTCCTACTTCTGATTCTACACGAAAGTGAGTAAAGACAAGGACGTGCTTTAATAGGCATACCTGCAAGGGGACAGATACTCTGTGTCCCACCCAGCCACCATACAAAATGGCGTCGTCGGAAGGACACCCAGTCACCTTACCGTACACAGAGCAGAATACTCAATAGTCTATTATCGTGGTCATTAATAACAATATAGCGATTGATACGGACTTTTCGGGGCTATCGTAGCGGCAACGTCCTAGTTCCTTTCTATTTTGTCCATACAGGTGGTAAGCACTTACTTTCAGACTACCGGTATCCCATTATTCTATTTGTCCATTGCTAAAAATACAAACACATAGTATTTGTAGCTGATAATGTAAGTCGACAGAAGGCGCGGCCGGTCTGCTGTGTGGTCGACAGTCGACAACGTCCATTGACGAGCACTAAACTGTGTGTTTAAGGGCCCAAGTAAGCCGGTCGTCCCGGTGGTCTAGCAGGTAATCACGAAGGAGGTCGAGGGCACGAGTCTCAGCATGGAGATTTATATTCTCAAATGACACCAACTGTCGAGAGCGCATATATAGCGTGGGTAAGCACAATTCGACGAGATTTGACGAGGGAAGGTACTGAAATATTCTCGCGATAGAAATGTAAGGCAAGAACCGTAGTGGGGGAGGAGGGAGAAGAGCCCACTTAGTAGTGACGCCGGATCTGAGTTACGACTACCGGTAGGAAGGAGAGAGAAAGGAAGGGCGAAAATATATAAAAAAAGGATGAAAAACTACATAATAATGTGGCGGCAATGGTCTATATACGAGTGCGAGTATAAAAAAAAATCGGAGTACTTTAAGTGGAGGATGAGACCCGAATTCAAGCGGACAAAGCCCAACGGCCTGGCCGTTGGACTTTGCCCACAGCAGTGTGAGTTCGCATCTCATCGTCGACGCCAATATAGAAGTCGCCTCTTCTGATGGTGTCGGCTTTTTGTCGTGTGGTCTTGGACTGGTTTTCGGCCGGGGCCTTGAAGGGCACTTACTTATTGTTTCGTTATCTGTGACAAGGAGGTATGATAGGTGCTTCCATAAAACCAAAGGCAAGTTCGGTAGGGTATACCGGTACCGGGGGTATATTTGTTGCGCGTACCGAACTTACCGAAGTGTCGGGTACCGGTATTGAACAAGTACCGAACTTACCGAAATGTCCGGTACCGGTATTGAAAAAGTACCGAACTTACCGAAGTGTCGGGTACCGGTATTGAAAAAATACCGAACTTACCGAAGTGTTCGGTAGGGCACCCGAGAATACGGTAGTATAAGCACCACGAAAAATACCGGACGGATTGTGACAGTTACCGGTACCGGTATTGGTGATACATGAGTGCAGACCGGTATGTACGAACTTACCGAAGTGTGGGAGGTATTATTCCGAACTACCGGTGGGCGTATTGAAAACGAACTTCGAGTCCGTACGGTGAAATACAACCTCCTGGTCGTTGGGGAACGAACTTACCAAGTGGATGTTCAAACCCCGGTACCGGTACGYACCCTACCGAATATACCTCTAAATACATGTAGTGTACTGTTATAGCCACAGCAAACAGATTGCGGCGGCAACGGCGGAAAAACGGAATGCTGACGCCCCCATCCCAACACGTAGCAAGCGGCAGCACGGTTAGCAGCAGCCCAGCCCCAGCAAGAACGACAACAGAACACAGCAGCAGAGGGAGCAGAAGCAGCAGCTCCAACTTGGCAATGTGCTGGCTGCTGTGGGCTCACACTGTAATTACTTTGCAATATATTCTGAGACAGTCCCACGCGTTGCGCAGTTTTTTTTTTTTATTTATTTTTTTTTTTTTTTTTTTTTTCTTTTTTTTTTTTTTCTGCCATCGAGTTCTACGCTTGATGCCCGTGTTATACCCCAACCTCCCAAGTTCGAAGTTCGGCATACCGGTTTAGATCATCGACGACCTCGCGTTGTGCTGCTGCCGCTGCTGCTGGTACATCAGTGTTTGAGTATAATTAGAGCAGCGATGGATTGAGATAGTGCGTTCAAGTCCGTATAGAGGATGCATGATACGAGTAGCTTCTCTCAGGCGAGCAGTCGAAGCTTCTCCTACGTAATCCACACGAAGGTTGCGCAGAGCGTGCCGTAGCACCGCCTCGGCGGCACCTCGAACCCCAACGGCGCGAGTTGGAGATAAGACAGCTATCCTTTCGCTCTGTACTCTCGGTGGTTGTTGTGTTGTGTCTAGCTGCCATGCATGGTGGGTGTGATATGAGTGCGTGGTGTTACTCCATAGGTCAAGGACCAGATTGATTATAAATACTGTACTATGTGTTTGTATTTTTAGCAATGGACAAATAGAATAATGGGATACCGGTAGTCTGAAAGTAAGTGCTTACCACCTGTATGGACAAAATAGAAAGGAACTAGGACGTTGCCGCTACGATAGCCCCGAAAAGTCCGTATCAATCGCTATATTGTTATTAATGACCACGATAATAGACTATTGAGTATTCTGCTCTGTGTACGGTAAGGTGACTGGGTGTCCTTCCGACGACGCCATTTTGTATGGTGGCTGGGTGGGACACAGAGTATCTGTCCCCTTGCAGGTATGCCTATTAAAGCACGTCCTTGTCTTTACTCACTTTCGTGTAGAATCAGAAGTAGGAGAGAAATAATAGCTTTCATTCTCCCCCAAAGCCGAGGTGACATCTGGCGTGTAAGGGCATCATTGCCCCTCCATTCTTAAGATTATATCCCGAATACGAATGCCATCCAAGTAATACGAAAACGGACCTATTACCTGTCCTGAGGTAATTACCGGCTTTTCCAAGCCCATACCAATACATCTGACTGATAACACCTTCCATGTTGTATGTAACCCTTTCACTATATTAAGCAGTGTCCATAAACCTAAATATGACTCTAATTTTAAGTGTTTTGTTCCCACAATGGGACTGCACTCCTGGATCCTACTGTAGTTTTATACAGCCATGTGCACAGTATTTTGCGGCCGACGATGGCCATCGACGGGAAAGTTCCCGAATCTATCTATATATGGTAGTGGGCAATGTCTATCGATTGACAGCAGTCGTAGTATATCCCCTAGAGTCTAGTGTTTTATCACAAAAGACTGTTGCTGCCTACTAACTACTGTAGTTCTCAAATCTACTGTCGCCGACAACATTCCATATCGATAGACACGCTCCATAGGATACTGCTTCTGTGGCCGACAAAGGGGCATCGATATATTTTCTCCCTGCGTCCATTGTCGAAGCAATACACTACCGTTGAGTCTATTGTTCAAGGTGTGGTTGTCTTGCGTGTTTATCACGGTAGTGCCGGTATCGGCACTATTCTCAATGGCGTCAGCGTCCTGAATGGTGCCGGCATATTGGGCCGGCCTCATGAATACAGTACAGGACACCTATTACGGGCAAGGACCATAGTAAATACTAGTAAATAGGACCTACGATACAGACAAAAACCTATATATTTTACTCTTTTTACCATCAATATTTGGTCCTATTTACTATGCTCCCCCGTAATAATAAGAAACAGAAAATCTGGCCCAGGCTGGGTTTCCTATTTGCGGGAGGGTGTTTCTACACTGACTTCAAGATAACGACTCCCGAATTTCTTATTTTCCTCGAAATCTCAAGCCTGGCTTTCTTATTAGCCTGTTTCTTTTTAGGCGTCCTGTACTACTGCTGTAGTGCCGGTATATCGGGCTGGCACATACCGACACTATTTACAGCCAGCCCCCCGCCACTTGTTTGTACCAGTAGTTTTTGTAGTTTGCCCTCTTAGCCGCGTGCCTAAAAAGGCTCATCATGAAGATGTCATCACATCATAACACATATACGCCCCAACACGGTCGAGCGTTCTCCGCATCCGCAGGTACATGGGGTTCACCGGGATAGTCGGGCACGAGTTTGTGGGAATCGTGGAGAAGATTGCCGGTTCCGACGCCGGTTCCGACGGCGCCGGCTCCGACGGCGACGAGAGCAGCCCGCACTCCTACCTCGTGGGAAAGCGTGTGGTCGGAGAGATAAACCTAGGTGGGGCGACCTGACACGACTACGTATAGTTATAGTGTCGAAAAATAGGTACCCACTCTGTTCCAAAATATAAGCACCTTTTTCATGTGAAATTAAAGTAAAAAAGGTGCTTATATTTCGGTACAGAGTGGTATTACTAGCTTTTGTGCATAGACCCGTGCCACGATATATAGAGAGGTATACTACTGTACCGTTTTTTGGCTATAATATTTTCGGAATGGCGGAGGAGCTCCTTAACCCCTTAACCCATATAGGACTGGAGTCCCGTTTTGGGGACAAATCACTTAGAATTAGAGTGGATTGTCCCCAAAACGGGACTGCAGTTCTAAAAGGGTTAAAAAACTGGTCCCACGTATTTGGGGACAAACTACTTGGAATTAGAGTGGGATCATCTTTTCAGTTCTGAATGGGTTAACCCAAGATCGTTGTAGTGCCATCTGTGGGATGGACGGTTCGGGTAGTCCCGCAGCAGATTTATCTCTTTCTTCGTGTCTGGTGTGGAGGGAGAGAGACACGACGCCAAATGTGGGACGAACGGTATAGTTCCGCAGCAGGTTTATCTCTTTCTTCGTGTTTGTTGTGGAGACAGACACACCGAGAGGTGGGTTTGTTGTGTGGCGTTACCATACTCTCGGGGGTCAGTCAGCAACCAACACGACGAGGTAATATCACAGAGTGCCCCCGAGGAGCCAGGATGGCCTTGAAGGATTATAGTAATACTGAGGCGGGTACGGTCTAGGGGATAGGGGACCTGGTATCTACACATGCTTTATTTTTTCAGTATGAGTTTGCGTATACCTTGAGGCCATGGGATAATGCATCGGGTTAAACTTTTGGCTTTGCTCAAAATCAGGTTTTGACTTACTATTAGTATAGAGCTCCTCGAGTGAGGAACCTCAAAAAACAAAATGGGCTCTCCTTTTTCTTTATGTTTCCCGTGGTTTTCTCTTGTTTCGGAGGGTCAACGATGAAGCCCATGCTACTACACATTGTTGAGGATGGCGCAAGCATAAATGAAATACCATTCTGTCCCGAAATATAAACACCGTTCTTATTGAATGTGAATTTACAAAAGGTTCTTATATTTTGGGACATAGTGATAGATTGCATCACGACGACACGTTTACTCCAGCACGCGAATTACGTTTTGTTGGAGTCTATTACGGAGGACCATAGTAAATAGGACCACATATTGTTAGTAAAAATAGGAAAATACGTAGGGTTTTTACTCTAGCACGCAAATCACGTTTCGTCGGGACTAATACGGAAGACCGTAGTAGCTATAAATACATAGAACCAAATATTGCGAGTAAAAATAGGGAAATATATAGTTTTTTTTATCTCCAACACGCAAATCACGTTTTGTAACATACACATCGAACCCAAAAAATGTTGTGTGGTTTGCACAGCATTGTATCGATCATTTTTTATTTTTATCAATATCGTATCGAAATTGATTATCGTTCCATATCTTACACTATTCGACTGCTGTGTGTGTGTTGTGTGTTTTTTTTTTCACAGCCTGCACGCAGTGTCACGTGTGCGAAGCGGGCGGGGATCGCGCGAGGAACCACTGTCCGGAGCGGACCGTCCTCGGCATTCTCGGCAAGCACGGAACGTACGCCGAATATCTCACGCTGCCTTGCAGAAACCTTCATGTGGTGAGCGGTCGCAGATGAAGCGGAGAGCAGGTATCCTACGTAAATACCAGGTAGGGTATTCAACGTTCTTTCTAAACATACCAGGTACTGCTGTATACCAGGTATTCTCTGTGCATAATATGCGTTGGGGCTCGAACCATCAACTCCGTGACGATCTTTTAGGCGGATGACCTCTCCAGGCGCTACATATATACCGAAGCTATATAGTTCTCAAGGTAACTCTTAAACCAAGTGTTTTTCGATAGCTCAAGACCCTCCCTGCAAGATCTGTTCATATCGTGTCCTAAAGTACAATAAACTAATGAATTCACACTCAATAAGGCATGCCTTGAAATCAATAAGGCATGTCTCAGAACCAATAAGGCATGTCTTGGAACCAATAAGGCATGCCTTAGAAACGATAAGTCATGCCTTGGAACCAATAAGGCATGCCTTGGAACCAATAAGGCATGCCTTAGAACCGATAAGGTATGTCTTAGAGCCAATAATACATGCCTTATAACCGACAAGGCATGCTTAGAACCAATAAGGCATGCCTTAGGGCCAATAAGGCATGCCTTAGAACCGATATGGCATGCCATAGAGCCAATAAGGCATGCCTTATAACCGATAAGGCATGTCTTAGAGCCAATAAGGCATATCTTAGAACCAACAAGGCATGCCTTAGAGCCAATAAGGCCTGCCTTAGAGCCATTAAGGCATGCCTTACTATGCTTGTCCTTATGTTGTGGCGGCCGACGAAATAAGCAGAGGTGATATATTGCAAGAAGCAGGACGATAAGGAAGGGTAAACCAAAACGATACGTAGATGTATTGATTGGTGCGCAAAACAAATTGCCGTGAGATGCTCAGAATCTACAATGTGTTGACAGTTTTTTTTTATTTTCCTATAGTATGTTCATAAAGCTGTAGAATTCAAGCGAACAACCGGTGGTATAAAATATATGCGTGGCAAACGCACACGAAAATAATATCACGTGTGCGAGCATTCCGACGGCAAGCATCAAAACTCTGGCATGATTGATATACCTGGTTTATTTTTACTGCCTTTAACCTTATAGTACTGCACTGCACACAATCATATATTCGACTCTAATTCCAAGTCAATTGTCCCCAAATCGGGAGTGCAGTCCTAAAGGGGTTAAAGAAACCACAACAATAGTCCTAGAGTCTCCAGGCCTATCAACAACAACAGCCGGGGCAGTGTCGTGCCGTCCGCTTGTTGTGTGCCTCTTCTGCTATAATAATTCGTACAGCTGCGCGTTGAGCTGAAGACAAGCGGATGGTACTGGCCTTCCCAATTGCTTCTCCTGCTGTTTCCTCCAGATGGCAATCCTTCTATCGGTAGTCGTTAGAGATTCATGCATATATCAATATTCCATTTGCCATCTGACAATGTTGCAGCTCTTATTTCAATCATACCATTCACATATACCTAAGCATTTATCCCTGGATACTTGACAAAGTTATACCAATAATTCAGTCCCCCTTACGAATGCCTTTACCGACCCCTCACCGACGTTTCACCAATCAAATCTGAAAGGGTTGACATGTGCTTGTGACTGTCAATAAAGAAAATCCCCAGAATGTTCTCACAATAGAGAAAATTCCCAGAATTTTCTCATTTCTCAATAAAAAAAAACTTCGACAATCTGCTTACGCATTGATTATCTCTCTTTTTTTTTTCGTTCACGTTCGTGTATGGTCTTTTCGGTGGCGGCGGCGGTGGCGGCGGCGGCCGCGGCTCAAACGCATCCGCAGGTTCCTGACACCGTCAGCGACGCGGCGGCGGTATTCGCAGAGCCCCTCGCCGCCGCCTGCCGAATAGTAGAACAGGGACTCGCGCCCACCGAGGCCAAGGCGGCGATACTGGGCGACGGAAAGCTCGGCCTCCTTATTGCCGAGGTCCTCGCACGAAGGGGGACTCCCTCAGCGGCTACGATTTCCGAGCCAACCATAGTTCCGCCGCAACAGATGCATGCGGCATGGCTGCTCTTTTCTGGCAGCTACACCCTCCTAACTTGTACGAGTAGGTACCTCTTACAGCTCGTTTTTGGCTTACTCTACTACTAAATCCTATATAAGCTGTTTTTTTCTGGCAGCTGCAGCTTCATACCGTCCGTACTTGTACAAGGCATCTTTTGATGCAGACTGCTTCCTGCTGTGTGATATTTGACGGGCAGAGTGCCTGCTTGCCGTACAACCCCGCGGAGACGAAGCTAGCAGCGAGCACCTCCGACCATCGACAAACCGATTACAAACACACATGTTTTTGATATGCAATACGTACGTACTGCTGTAGATAGGGCAGTGATACATGCCAGATATAGTACCAGGTACATTTTGATATGCAGTACGTACGTACTGCTGTAGATAGGGCAGTGATACATGCCAGATTTAGATGTCGCGCCCAAGTCCTTAGAAGGGTGTACTATTAATAGTACGATACATGTTTTTGATATGCAGTACGTACGTACTGCTGTAGATAGGGCAGTGATACATGCCAGATATAGATGTCGCGCCCAAGTCCTTCGAAGGGTGTACTATTGATAGTACGAGACAGGTTGGGATTTAAGAACTTGAGGCTGAGGTTTCTAAACAGAAATGAATTTACAGCTACGGCGAGTAAGTATTTGTTCTCAGCGGGGAACGTACTCAAAATCCAATATAATACCTGGCAGCCTTTTCGAGCCTATGCTCCCGTTCTACACGCCAACTTCCAAGCGCCCTCCTAACTTGTAGGTACCTCTTACAGCTACCACGTCTAGACGAAGCTAGCAGCGAGCACCACCGACCATCGACATGGCGATTACAAGCACACCCCTCGCAGTGCATCTGCTTTATGTTGTCTGTGATAGTTCCGCCGCAACAGATGCATGCGGCATGGCTGCTCTTTTCTGGCAGCTACACCCTCCTAACTTGTACGAGTAGGTACCTCTTACAGCTCGTTTTTGGCTTACTCTACTACTAAATCCTATATAAGCTGTTTTTTTCTGGCAGCTGCAGCTTCATACCGTCCGTACTTGTACAAGGCATCTTTTGATGCAGACTGCTTCCTGCTGTGTGATATTTGACGGGCAAAGTGCCTGCTTGCCGTACAACCCCGCGGAGACGAAGCTAGCAGCGAGCACCTCCGACCATCGACAAACCGATTACAAACACACATGTTTTTGATATGCAATACGTACGTACTGCTGTAGATAGGGCAGTGATACATGCCAGATATAGTACCAGGTACATTTTGATATGCAGTACGTACGTACTGCTGTAGATAGGGCAGTGATACATGCCAGATTTAGATGTCGCGCCCAAGTCCTTAGAAGGGTGTACTATTAATAGTACGATACATGTTTTTGATATGCAGTACGTACGTACTGCTGTAGATAGGGCAGTGATACATGCCAGATATAGATGTCGCGCCCAAGTCCTTCGAAGGGTGTACTATTGATAGTACGAGACAGGTTGGGATTTAAGAACTTGAGGCTGAGGTTTCTAAACAGAAATGAATTTACAGCTACGGCGAGTAAGTATTTGTTCTCAGCGGGGAACGTACTCAAAATCCAATATAATACCTGGCAGCCTTTTCGAGCCTATGCTCCCGTTCTACACGCCAACTTCCAAGCGCCCTCCTAACTTGTAGGTACCTCTTACAGCTCGTTTTTAGGTTTATGTATAACGCGTACTATGTTGAGTATAATAACAGTACATCAGTGCATACTTGGCACAGCAACCAGTAGCATTTGTGCTCAGCGAGGGACGCTACTCTAAATCCTTATTATATAATACGCGGATGGTGGTCGTGGTGATGTCGTTTGGGAATGCCGGTTTCGGTATGCCCCGCGAGAGACCGGCTCTACCGCGCGCCACCCGACCCCCCTCTGGCACAGTTCGGCGTACTGCTGCGTTGCTGTAGAAAATACATGTTGGGTGTGTGGGTGGGTGAATGGGAGGGTAAGTGGGTGTGTGTGGGTGCGTCGGTGGGTGGTTTTTGTTGTCGTTGCTGTTGCTGTATGTAGTTGTTGTCGATCTGTTTGTCACACCATACTACTACGGAGGACCATAGTAAATAGGACCAATTTTTGTTAGCAAAAATAGGAAAATATATAGTTTTTAGTGTGCACCGCAGGTCCTATTTACTATGGTCCCCCGTAATAGTTCTAAAAAACAAGTATACCCAGTTTTTAGGTATCAAACTAATCGGTAGCTCCCCTCAAGAACGAGTCCCATGTTTTCGGGGACACACTACTTGAAACTAGTGTGATATAGTGTGATATAGTGTTTTCAGTTCTGAAAGGGTTAAGGAGCTCAACCGGTTAAAAACTAACGATTGCCTCAGAAGGCAAAAACTATTATTCCTCATAAGGCAAAAACTATTGCCTCAGAAGGCAACAACTAAGTATTGCCTCAGAAGACAAATACTAACTATTGCCTCCTCCGAAGGCAAAAACTAACTATTGCCTCAGAAGGCAAAAACTAACTATTGCCTCAGAAGGCAAAAACTAACTATTGCCTCAGAAGGAAAATACTAACTATTGCCTAAGGCAAAAACTAACTATTGCCTCAGAAGGTAAATCCATACTAACTATTGCCTCAGAAGGCAAATCCATACTAACTATTGCCTCAGAAGGCAAAAACTAACTATTGCCTCAAAAGGCAAAAACTAACTATTGCCTCAGAAGGCAAATACTAACTGCAACCCCTACTGTGGGATGCATCCAACTTGATTACAGTATATTATGCTACAGTAGCACCCCCAAGCGGCCGGCCTGACAAGTAATGTTGCTCCCGAATGTAAACGATTACTTATGGGGCTTTGTGGTCGCTTTGCACCATTCTGTATCGTGAAATTGCGAAGATACAACGTTCTGGGCATGGCATGTACCTGGTATGCAACATGACGGTTTTGGTGAAACAAATCCCGACCAGACTAGGATAAATGATTCAAGAAAGGCTATCTCGGCCTGCAAGGTAATTTTTTCGCGTATATATAAATGCGTGTACTCGCGTTCCACCTCTCGCCTTCCTCGGACATTCCGATTATTATATTTTTTCCGGCACGTGTAACTATCCGACCTAACGGAAAACACCCCAACCTGGTACCACTCTGTCCGAAAATATAAGATACGTTTGTTATCAATGTTAAATACAAGCGGTTCTTATATCTCGAGACAGTGGTATATATGCAGCGGCACAAGGAGAAGATGGACATGTGCTGCACTGGGGTCGTCGGCGCGGGAGACAATGTCGGGGGGGAGTGCGAGGTATGTATACCAATAGAATTAGGGATTTATCTCGATTTTGATGGGTTTCTATGATAAGTTTTTTTTTTCGATTTTGATGGGTTTCGTCGCCATGTCTAAGTCTTAAGGCGTGCTTGTAGAAGGAGGTGTGCTGATGCGTCGTGTCTTTCGGATAGACTTTCATGCACTGGTCAGAGAGCGTCAGGAAGCGGCCGGGGTATATACCGTATAACACGGAAGAATGCACCCCCCCCTTAGATACCACACCCCCCTACATGAGCACACCCGGTGATATAATTTTTGGGCTGTTTTCTCATCGTCGCTTTATCACCGGGGGTACGTTGAATACCACACCCCCTATACGGAGGTGCGTCTGAAAACAGCATCAAACGCCAAAATTATCACACCGCCTGGTGGATATCATTCATCCACAACACTTGGCACTACCGGTACTCCTCCTACTGTGCCCTACGCCCCAACCATCGGCGCCGGGTTGTTAACACTACGTAGGATGGATATATCTCGTCATAATTGCTAAAGGTAGTGGTATTGAGGGGGTCTAGTAACGCTCCTTACGTAGCAATTATCACTTACCGTTAGCACACCCCCTCAGTAACACCCCCCCTCGTCACCACACCCCCTGGCTGTGGGGCTACCATGCATGGTGATTATCACCGGGGATACGCTAGATACCACACCCCCCTACAACAGCACACCCGGTGATACATTTTTTTTAAACGTCAAATTGTTATCACCGGGGTGTGCTTTCTTCCGTGTTATATACGGTAGCTGGGTGCAAGGTTGATATGTCAGTAATTTTTAGAAACTAAGAAAACAGAGCGCAGACGAAGAAACTGACTGCTGTGTTGAAGGTTTTTGTTGCTGGGCTAACGAGGCACTTCCCTTGCAGGAGGTGGTGCCTTGTTTTCCGAGCTCCTCATGACAAATAGGAATCTCATTGTCTCAACCGAAACGCGACTTGAAAGAAAAATAGTTTTTGGTCGACCCGGCCAGCATTTTCTATTCGCTACGTAGTCCTAAAAACAAGTATGCCTAGTTTTTGGTATCAAACTAATCGTTAGCTCCCCTCAAGAACCAGTCCTATGTTTTCGGGGACAAACTACTTGAAACTAGTGTGATATAATGTTTTCAGTTCTGAAAGGGTTAAGGAGCTCAACCGGTCAAAACCTAACGATTGCTTTAGAAGGCAAAAACTATTATTGCCTCAGAAGGCAAAAACTAACTTTTGCCTCAGAAGGAAAATACTAACTATTGCCTGAGGCAAAAACTAACTATTGCCTCAGAAGGCAAATCCATACTAACTATTGCCTCAGAAGGCAAATACTAACTATTGCCTCAGAAGGCAAAAACTAACTATTGCCTCAGAAGGCAAAAACTAACTATTGCCTCAGAAGGCAAATACTAACTGCAACCCCTACTGTGGGATGCATCCAACTTGATTACAGTATAGTGCTACAGTAGCACCCCCAAGCGGCCGGCCTGCCAAGTAATGTTGCTCCCGAATGTAAACGATTACTTATGGGGTCTTGTGGTCGCTTTGCACCATTCTGTATCGTGAAATTGCGAAGATACAACGTTCTGGGCGTGGCATGTACCTGGTATGCAACATGACGGTTTTGGTGAAACAAATCCCGACCAGACTAGGATAAGTGATCCAAGAAAGGCTATCTCGGCCTGCAAGGTAATTTTTTTCGCGTATATACAAATGCGTTCACTCGCCTTCCACCTCTCGCCTTCCCCGGACATTCCGATTATTATATTTTTTTCCGGCACGTGTAACTATCCGACCTAACGGAAAACACCCCAACCTGGTACCACTCTGTCCGAAAATATAAGGTACGTTTGTTCATCAATGTTAAATACAAGCGGTTCTTATATCTCGAGACAGAGTGGTATATATGCACCAGGGTGTCAAAACCCACGACAACATGTCTCCCCCCTCCCCCCCCCTGCGCTGAACGGCAACCCATTCTGCGGTGAACGGCAACAAAATTGTCGCCGTTTCACGTGCGTACCTATATTTTGCGAAAATCGGCCGAAATCTGGCAGGGACGCTTTCCCGCGCCGGCTCTGATTCGCGTGGACGCCTGCGACCAGCCTGCGGTTGCTTCGCTGGTCGGAACCTTCGACGTGGTCGTTGACGCCACCGGCAGCCCTCTAGGCTTGGCTTCCGCGTCCGAGCTCTGCCGGCCAATGGGGTAAGAGGGTAGCGGTAGAGAAGGCTGTATCAGGAGGGGGGGGAGTGGGGGGTGGGTGAGGGGGGGGGGGGGGCCCTTCATTTTCATGCATGGCCGTAGTCGTATGACCATTGAGACCTCGGCATCAACTGCATGCACTGCGGACGGAGCATGTCGGTTTTCACGCGAACAGGCAGATCATTGCTAAGCACTAAGCGCGAAGCGAAACGTGAGGTGTTGGACGAGTCGCATGAAGGGGTGAGCGGGGGGGGGGGCTGGGGCGGGAGGAGGGGGGGATACTCAATTTGTTGCTTGCCTTAGTCCATGTTGACCATTGACCACCAATAGCCCTTTCGAGACGGGAAACGGGGGGGGGGTTGGAGTTGGACTGTCTACGCCGACGGCGACCATGTCGCGTTAGAACTTTATAGTCGATCCCGGAGGTTGAGATCGATCGGCCAAGGACGTTTCGCCACTGGAATCCCGCTATTGGTTCACTAGTGATCTCCCATGTGTGTCGTGAGCTGCCTGTCGTGCAAGTGCCACACACCAGAGCAGTGCATAGAGTTGGGAGTGACGCTACACAAGTGATAACTCCTTGAGAGTCGCCTCGGGGGTTGGACCTCTTTTTGTATTACGGACACCCCTATATGTGAAGCATGGAAAACACGTATTGAGCGCCCCCAAATGTTGGAGGTGTCTCTATTAGGAGTAGGAACGGTGCCCCGTCTCGAAAGGAATGCGTTGTCAATGATCAAACGACTAAGACAGGCAACACATAAGTCCCCCCCACCCGCGCATGCCCCGTGCGCAAGCCTTTTCTGCTCGAACGCCATCGCAGTCCCCCTAACGGACGAGAGTGGGCGGGCTATCTCGAACTGCTCCGCGCAGCGTGACCCAATCTGGCTCTCGGCAGAACCAACATGCCCCCCGACAAAAGCAATATCATTACAACAGCGGAATGTTTTTTCATCACCGTATGCATGTCAACGCGGACAGGTGGTCCCGCGCCTCGATATTGTGTGCCTCGGGGAGTTGGAACCACTATGGCACCCCCCGGACAGATCATGATCTATCTCAAGATAGATCGTTTCGTTCCTCGCCTGCCGCTGTGAGATGTCGTGCAGAATCTGTACTATTTAGTACATATCCAACCCAGGAAGCATGTACTATATTTCTACATTTAGATCATGCAGATTATAGGGTTTCAGCCCGTAAACATGAGCTACGAGATCATACAGATCATACAGATCATGCAATATCGGGAATATATCTGCCCTGAAGTATCTACTGTAGATCATTAAGTGGGAATGATCTGTTGATGATCTGTCCGAGGTGTGCATTGACATTGTGCGCCGGAGGTGGGGAACCAATGCCGCGAAGGGGTGCTTACCAACTTTTCCATGGTATGGTTGAAAGTCACTACTGTTATGTACAAGACGAAAAGAAACTTAACCCTGATTACTAAACCTGACCCCTACTAAGCCAATCAGATCAGACCCAATCAACTGTTGGCTAGCGTTTGCCCTCTTTTGTTGTTGCGTACACAGTGTACCTCAACCATTGTTTGATCGAATAAGTTGGTCAACTCTACTAAATATTGTGTGCCTCGGAGTTGGAACCTACTGCGTTACGGGGGACCATAGTAAATAGGGACCTGCGGTACACGCAAAAAACCCAAAAAACCTGTACGTACGTATATATTCCCTATTTTTACTATTAATAACAATATTTTGTCCTATTTAGGGCCCGTTTTAACGAAGAAGAAAAAAAATCAATTTGGAAAAAAAAAACGCTTTTCATTGGTCAACACACGCACCAGCACCAAATATTAGGATCTTGGGGCATAATATTTGGTGCTGGTGCGTGTGTTAACCAATGAAAAGCGAATTTGAATTTTATTTTTTCCAAATTGAATTTATTTTATACTCGTTAATTCGGGCCCTTACTACATATGGTCCCCCGTAAAAAAACAATTCACACTATTTTTTTTAACCCTTTTAGTACTGCACTCTACATACAACATATGGCTGAGTCTACTTCCAAGTCATATATCCCCAAAACAGGACTGCGGTCCCTATATAAGGGGTTACTATTCATAGCTCAAGTCCTTAACGCGAGTTTCTACTTTTCACGGGGGCCTCCTTAACCCTGTCGGAACTTCAAAATTTATCCCACACTAATAATAAGTAGTTTGTCCCCAAAATTGTGGGACCGGTTCTTAACCCTTTTAGGACTGGAGTCCCGTTTTGGGGACAAATTACTTAGAATTAGAGTGGGTTGTCCCCGAAACGGGACTGCAGTCCTAAAAGGGTTAAGGGGGTAAAATATAGGGTGCCCCTCCTCCGAAATCGCTGTTGCACAACATTTTTGTACTGCTGCCTGTAGATTTTTCGTCCGTCGTCCGACCGCCGTTTTTTTTCTTGATCAAACGCTTGTCTTTGTTTTCTTTTCCGCGGTGTGTCGCAAATTCACGTTAACCCTTGAACCCTTGAGAACTGGTCCCACGTATTTGGGGAACAAACCACTTGAAATTAGTGTCGGATATTTTTTTCAGTTCTGAATGGGTCAACACCTGTCTTTTTTTTTTTTTTTTTTTTTTAATGTCGAACAGGACGGTGGTGCTCAAGTCCACCTGCGCCGCCGGTGCGGGGTTCAACGCCGCACCCGTTGTGATCAACGAGCAGAGGGTGGTCGGGTCTAGGTGCGGCCCTTTCGACACCGCGCTGCGGCTGCTGGCAAGCCCGGGAGGCATTGACGTCGAGCGCTACATCTCAGGTGACACGAATTCTTCATCACCGGGGTATGACGGAGGTTTTTGTTTCTCTCTCTCTACAGTAGTTTAGTTATATGTTATGTTGCGTTATACCTGGTAATGTTTTGTTATGTGTTGTGTTGTGTTATGTTATGTCATGCTATGTTATGTTATGTTGTGTTATGTTGTGTTGTGTTATTATAGTGTTATATTATGTTGTGCTATATTATGTTACGTTATATTATGTTATGTTATGTTATGTTATGTCGTGTTATGTTGTGTTATACTTCGTATTATGGTATGCTATATCATGTTATGTTATATTAGGGGTACCGCCTACTTTTTCTGGGGATCCTCACTTGAAGAGCTAAATACCTAGAACCCAAAAACTAATTTCGAGCAAAGCTAAAGAGTTCAAGCCCGATGGAACAATCCCAAAAGCTCTATAATGGGTATATATCGCGAATGATATGGTAAAAACACTGGTGATGTTCCAGCATATATACTCTATGAGTCATCCCACGGTAGGGGCGCAGCAGAGTTGTCTGAGCTCCTCACATGAGGAGCTCGACATCTCACCCGAAACATGACTTCGGAAACATTCGTTCGCGCAATCCGACCAAACCTTCCAATGCGGTAGTCCACAAACAAATATACCAGTAAAACAATAAGAGTATCCGGTGGTTACTCACGTGAGAAGCACAACCGGTCAGAAAATATTGAGCCTAAAAGTGGTACCCCTACCGTGGGATTGCTCACCTATTGGGTTAAGGAGCTCGGTCATTCAGAAAGAAAAAAAACTGACAGAAATTGTGCCACCCCTATCGTAGTGCGCGTTTGCTCATGTGGCTCATGTACCCGAACTACAACTACCTGGTGCTACAACAGGGTGGCCACACAGGTGCCCCCCCCCCCCCCTGCACAATTCAGGCGAAACACAATCCTTGTGGAGGCACTGAACGATGTCTATAGAAAACCCCGCAAGGTGTCGACATCGGGTCAATTCGGTACAACGCCTAGTGGTGTGCTACATTGATCAATGTCTCCTCAAGGGCTTTGTTTACGCCCTCACATTGCGCGGGGGGGGGGGGGTACTCATTTGTCGCTTGCCTTAGTCATTTGACCATTGACCACGCATCCCTTTTGGGACGGAGCACCGCTCCTACTCCCAAGAGAGACACCGACACCTCCTGTAACCTTTCTTTCTTTTCTTTCTTCAAAAATTCAGAATGAAAAACAAACTAGGAAAGTGGGGTGTGTTTTCATGGACGAATTTACGAATCGTCGTTTGCTTTTTTCAAATGTTGTTTTTGCTTGGTTTTTGTGTACCCCTCCCCCCTGTCTGAGGCTCGAAAATGGGTAAGTAGGGTGTAGGATTTGTTTTTTTTACGTGCACCCTCAGACCTGGGTCCCCGAAACGTCATTGGAGATATATACCACCTCTACGCATTCATGTGCGGACTCTAATTTCAATGCTGTGGGTGTCTTTTTTGCCATTGCTTGCTGTTGCTGCTGCTGTGTTTTATTGCGGTCTTGGCGGGTAGGTATCTTTCCATTGGAAGAAGCCGGCGCTGCTTTGGACGCTGCCGGGCAAAAGGGCGCCCTGAAAGTGCAGATCATCTGCTCCCCTGTCGCCAGGGACTGAAAAAAAGAGACAAAAAAAACAGCGCGGCATGAGGCAAAGCGGAAGCAATCTCTCGCTTCGTATGTATGCCGCCGGAGCCGCTGTCGTGTGTGGTTCTATTATACTGCCTGGTGAAGCCGAGGCGGGCGTCGCAAACGCTGTAACACATACGTGATCTCGCGCGCTGAGATTGCGGCCTTACCGTATTGGTATAATGTTTTCCATTTTTTATTTGCGCCTGTTGTTTACCTACTACAGTATAGTGTATGTCGAGTTTTGTGTGTGGAGCGACTAGGCGAAGTCCTGCAGTCCATTCGCGCATTTGTCTATACATATACTAGGGAATAAAAGGCCCTCCCGCCCCCACGGTGGTAGGGCCAGATTGATGCATGTAGAATATGAATATGATATAAGGAGTTATAGCCGATGCAGCGAAAGGCAGGCCATACAATTACTACTGCTGACTAAAATATCGATGTCGACGCGACTATGCCCTCGCGGAAGCTATCGTATCGGGGGGTGTACGAGTGCTGTCTTGTGTACTCGTATCATACCTGTCAGTATATAAGTCCTGGTACATGGTATATCTCGTGGATGCTGTCGTGTATGGGTGTATGACGTGTTGGGTTTCGACGTACGATGCGTGACTGATACCTGGTATCTCCTGTCGATGTTACTCGTACGTATCGTGTGGAAGCTGCTAATTTGAAATCCATCGAAAAGCGGCACAACCTCTACATTGTTGAACCGTAACATGTTATGAATTGATTCGTCGAAACGTAACTGCGGTACTCGTCGTACATACTGCTGTACGCTGTACGCTGTACCAGAAAACACAGATTTTACGACGGGCACCAGTCTGGCAAATTTCGACGACAGCAGTGCAGCATACATGTCCCATAAATATCGTATGGGGTCTGTTAGTTTCTTCAGGAGTAGTCTATGTTTCCGTAGACTAATTTAGTCTACGGAAACGGCATCGGTTTCGTTGGCGTTCCGTAAAAGGACGATAAAATGTCGGGGACGCGGGGTATTGGCGCCGGGTGCCCCCCCATGAGTAGTCCCTGGCATATCTACAGATTTCATGACAACAAAGGCAGGCACAGGAGACAAATACAAGAGAGAGGACAAGCGCCGGCATGTCGTCTGAATGAAGAGCACAGCGCGTGGGCATCCGCACGTCCCAAGGAGTGCCCTCCTGACGTTTGGTGGCAGTGGAAGGGACACGACTTCGAACCTGTGCGTGAAACACACTCAAGTGCTTATTCCACAAGTGTAACTTGTGGTCTCTGGAACCGATTGAAAAAAGCTGCCTGTCTGTCTGTTCCCTGGGAGTCAGTCTAGAGTGACCCACGGTCAAATTTCCTTCAAAACTGCTACACCCGTACCGCACGCAACAGGTCGGTAGCCCTCGAGGAGCCGATCGTAATGGTTCAAACCATACCTAATGGGGTGCCCTGTGTGTGGAGTAGTTAGGGTTGGCTGCCAGCATTCGCGAGCCGAGCAACAGCAGTCGCGGAGTGGCGGGTCTAGGAGCAGCAACCGCTCGCCCGAGGCCAGTGTCTAATTTCAAGTGGAATCGGATTAATGAAATTCAAGTCCGGGCAGCGTCACGCATTTATCTGTGCCGGGAGTGATCAGGTGGCGAAGGCTTTTCCCTCCGTCCCAGTCTCGCTTTCTCGCTCCCTCCCTCCTTCCCACCCTCCCTGGCTCGCCCTCTCCCGCCTTCCGTCCCTCCCTCTCTCCGCCCCTCCCTCCGCCCCATCCCTATCACCCTTCCCTCCTCTCTGCCCCTCGGGCTCTCTCCTCTCTCCCCCTCAGCTCCCTCTACTCTCCTATTCACCGTCCTCGAAACAAAGATATCACGACACAGCTCCTTGAACCCTTTGACAGACAGCACCTGGTCTGACACCATACTATTTACTACTAGGTTTATTTACTAGGTTTTAGTGTTAAACACTCGGCCCTATACCCTTGACAGCGTAAGTTTGCCTTGCTTGACCTGATATTATTTTGGAATTGTCGAATGTCTTTGACGAAGTTGTTCAATCATTCACCATAAAGGGCCCGTATTAACGAAAGAAATGAATCGACTCGAACTTTCATCTGATTGATCAAAACATGAATCGCCGGGAAGACATCATTCGCAAATCGGGCTGGTGTAGCGGCGTCGCGCATGCCGGATGCCAAATTCATAGAGTACACAGCAGTCGCTGTTGTATGGCAGTCGAACGAGAGAGGTAGCAGCAGCAGCAGCCAAGGTCTCATGCCCGTGTACCGTGTGCCGTATGACCAAGGCCGTGTGTGCTGTGTCGTTGTTCCGTGTGTTTGGTCTCGGCGGGACTGTCATTAATGTTTTCGGTCCGCAGTACACACACCTCACTTGTGGAATAAGCACGCCAACCCGTTCCTTGGCCGTGCAATAACAACTTTTGTACTACTGCAACCGTATCCTGCAACAGGCAAAGGGAGCTTCTTCATGAAGGTGCTGACTCTTATTAATATGTACGACAATGGAGTTTCTGTTTGTGTGTGCAGAAGGTGGCGGGTATCTTGGAGATTCACATGTACTGGTGGGCGAGAGGACGTGAGGGTTCCGTGCGAAGGACGGCTCGCAGCGTGGCGCGTGGTATCAGTCCCCCTTTTGGGGCAATGCTCTTTGTATGTGACGCCTCTCGGCAGACACCGGTCGGTGGAAGGAAGTGTACACAAAGATGGTAGATGATTGGCGCAAGTGTCCAGCTATGTACGGGATCGGTACTGTACTGGTATTCATATCTCGTACGTACGTGCTACAGTAGATATCGGGCGCTGTCCCCAAAACACAGCAGCAGCACATTCCAAAACACCTCTAGGTAGTCTATGTGCTCTCATACGGGCTGCTTTAAGGGCGACAAGAGCGGCATAGGTGCAGCAACAAGCTACGGAAAGTATGAATGTCCTTGCTATTCATCTGCAGTAGATAGACGCATCTGCTGTATGCGCGCTTGGATCTGGCGGTATATCCTCTGACACACGGTGTGACAACCAGGGCTGCTTGGAGCAATCGGTAACAAAATACAGTTCGAAATCTGGCCCAGCGTCTGGGTAACGTCGCCTGGTGTTCCGCTAAAACCCGTCCGCCCTGTATGGCATGGGTTGAAACGTGGCCCTAACTGTGTCTTTACTCTGCCAACTTCGTACTACCCTGTGTACTTGACTCTTGGTGGGGGTGGCCAACCGGTCCGTTCCGTTCAAAACTTTCGCCAGAGAAACCCCTACATATAACGCCATCACGCCATGTGCAAACCCCTGTCCATATCACCGACCACGATACATCGATAATCGATGTACTTTGCACACAGAGAGCTCTTCAACAGGAGCGCCCCAACGATGGTCCGGAGGAGGATGAGTCCGGGATCGCTTCTGCTGTCGTCCTTGGTGGCCATTCTCGTGGTGGAAACGATGCTGATCGGCGGTGTCGATTCCTTTGCGACAGGTGTTTTCCGTCCATCTTTGGGTCACAACATCAACATCAAGCTTTCAGATGCTGTTGGTACGATGAGCCAGCAGCAGGGCAGGCGAGCCCTGGTGCAGGCAAACGAGGAAGCGAGACGAGCTTCTGCGACGTCCACAGCAGCCACGATGACAACGCGGCGAGCGGGGAATCCTCTTCTCTGCTCGTCGGCCCTCTTTGCTACGGATGGGTCTCGACGTTGTTGGTTCGGTGCTCAGCGCGGTCTGCTGCCCCTGTCGGAGGCTTCGTCGAGGGATCGTCTTGACAGAGACCATGGTGGGGGAGGAGGAGGAGGATGGGGTGGGGGAAGCAGCGGAGGAGGACGAGGGGGTGGTGGTGGCGAGGGGGGTGGAGGCAATGGAAACGGAGGGCGGCACCAGCAACCGGAGTTGCTGATCTCTGCGGCTGGGTTGGCGGGAGCATTGGATGGGCTGAAGGAGGCCCTGCAGAATCTTCGGCCGCCTTGGGCTCCCAAGCAGGCGCAGGTAGGCAGACACATGTACCCATAGACCCACAGGACACAGCTACAATGCTACAATACTCCCACCACCAGGTAGCAGGTACAACAGTAGTAGTAGTACCAGTATCATGATATCATGAGTTTTCGACGGCAAAACAGTGTCTGGTGTGTCAGGAATCCTTCGGCAATGCTGCCTGGCGAATCGTTTCGATCGGCGCTCGTTTACGACGAAGTTGCACGTTTGCTGCTCGTCGCGGAGAGCGCGAGCAAACCCTCCCTTACCCTTGCTGCTGTAGACTACTGTAAGGCAGAACAAACACTGCCGACTACCTGGTACGGGGCAACCACTGCCGACTACGGGGGCATTTAAGAGCCATCGCCGGGTTTTAGGCCTCGCGTTTGGCATCTTGCCGCCGCATCCGTCCTTGTTCCAGCATACCAGCCAACTCCCACAGACCAAGCGTGTAACGACAGCGGAGCCCTGCAGTGGCGTCTTTCGTGGTGAATAAAACCTAACCCGTACTGCACACGAGTACGTACGTACACAGCAGTACCCGGTGTGTACGTACAGCAGTAGGTGTACCAGGTATTATCGGTGTCACGCAAAATCCCGTCGCTGTAGCTCTCACAGGCATAAAGACCGGCAACTAATCCTAACCCCAACTCTAACCCCAACCCTAACCCTGACTCCAACGCGAAACGCAAGGCCTGAAATCCGGGGATGGCTTCTAAATGTCCCCGTACTCGTGATTGAAATCTCGACGAGCGTAGTAGTCGTGATTGTCGGTTTCCCCGTGCGTAGGGTTACCAGTTGTTGCTGTACACGTATATATGTACTCGTACTACGAACAGCTCAAGTAAATCACACCCGTGCAGATCAGGTAGATCATCCCCACTTCATGATCTAAATATTTTATGGCAGATGATCTGTATGATCTGTATGATCTGTATGATCTAGCTCATGTTACGGGATGGGGCCATACGTACAACCTGCATGATATGTGGCATGTTTCCTGGGTTGGATCTGTGCTATACAGATCCCACACAGCATGTCATCACGGCAGGCTAGGATCCAGATGATCTATCTGTAGATGATCTATCTGTAGATGATCTATCTGTAGATGATATATCTGTAGATGATCTATCTGTAGATTATCTGTCCGACGTGTTAAAAGTGTTTATTGTGCGAGATCGACGACCCACCACCGTCTGATATATAGAGCCAGTGCGGCGCGTGGCTTCCTCTCCCATTTCTCTATCTGTGTATCGTCTGTATGATACCAGGGATTTTGTTGATAGCTCTATGCACGATATATAGATGTGCGTTTTGCAGGCGTAACCCTCATGTGTCGCACTTGTACTATTAATACTATTATTGCGGGGGACCAAAGTAATCAGGACCTATCTCGTACACAAAAACCTATATATTCCAGTATTTTTACTAAGCATATTTGGTCCTGATTACTACGTTCCCCCTTAATAATATTTAACTCGTAGTACGCACGAAAAAAAGCAAGCAGCAGCAGTATTGATCCTTACACAGCAAATTAGTCGAAGACCGACGAGGTGTTAGTTGTTACTGTACATCGGCGGCTGTAGGCATGCCTCTTTCAGACTATACCTCTGGTTTGAACTCATACTGCTATTGTAATTTCGTATTTACACGTGATTACGAGATACCTGGTAATTATGTACAGGTACTTACGTACAGTCTCCGAGTAGAGCGCTTCCTCTCGACCCGATTACTACAACTGCAGCTTGCCTTCGGGGGCACACGGCTTGAAGTCCAAGTAGGATTATTTTCCAGCAGCAGCAGCAGCAGCAGCAGCAGCAGCAGCAGCAGTTTAACCTCTTATCCTACTGCACCCCCGTTTGGGGGAACGAACTATTTTAAAGTAGACTACGTATGATTTTGTGTATGATTTGTCCTTTATAGCAGTTACGAAGTTTATTTACACTCCTGTAGAGTGTAGAGCAGAGAGCGACGCCATTGTGAGAGCACACTGACCTGCCTGAACTTCCCTGAGAAATGCGATCGAACCGTCCGCGTTTTTTCCTCTAAATATACATACATAAACCGCTGACTATTTTTTTTTTGTGTGCTTCTTACCGCTGGCTCGGTGCCCAAACACCGTCTGTTGCTGGCAGGACACCACCATCGACGCCGAAAAGGAGAGCTCTGAACCGTCACAGAAGGGCTTGCACGAGGAGCTGGCGAAGGTGCGAGCGTTGTTGCAGCCGCCCTGTGGCGTGTTGCAGCATCATTCATGACATGACGAGGCGTGCTATATGTATGATACCATAGTGGTACGAGCACTTTTTCGGGCGAAACATTTTTCAACTGGCGGGGCTCCTCGACTGGCATATCTAACCTACGTACGAATACGTACGGGGTTGGGATTGTTCTTCTGGTTTGCAAACGACGCATGCCGCGGTAGAGGTGCACCTGCATACAGGCCATGTGCAAGCCTTCTGAGGGTGGTTGGTCACTTGAGAAATCTCGAAACTTCACCCAAAAAGCTGATTTTGGAGGGAGAACTGAAAGTGCTATATACGAGTACCCAATGAACAATGCCATGGTCTTGACCCTTATAGGACTGCGGTCCTATTTTGGGGATAAACCACTCAAGTTCTAAGTAATTTGTCCCCAAAACGGGACTGCAGTCCTATAAGGGCTAAGTATGAAATGAGAAATATTGCACCACAAGAGTTAAATTCCGACGATTTTGACTGAAATGACACACCACACCCCCAGAAGTCGGAATAGAAAACCGTTGCAACCGTTGTGATCACATGATGAAATAAGAAAATGGAAAAAAATACGTATCCTTTTCATTTTTTTTCACTTGGTTTTAGTAATCCCCCCCAGCCATAGCCGATAAAGCTGTATGGGAGAAAGTAACCAAAGGGCGAGCTGGAATAAGGTGGGATAGCGTAGTCGAGAAAGTATGGAAGGAAATAGGAAACCAAAAAGAGACGCTGGCCATAGAGAAATTTAGCGGATACAAGACAGAAGTGAAAGAAAGGATAGAAAGAAGGGAAAGGCTAGCACTGAGAAAGAAGGTGGAAGGGGAAGAACACTTAGAGATGTACGGGGGGTTGAGAGAAGGAATAGGAATGAAAAGGTATCTGCACGGCCCAATGGACTTCGCGAAAAAGCTGAAACTGCGATTTCGTGTAGGGGACCTGGACCTGCCAGAAAGAAGAAGGAGGTATACCAGTAGCCGGGAGGAGGAGGAAGTAGAGGCACAGATGTGCCCATGTGGCAAAGCCATAGAGAGTAGAGTTCACATAGTGGGAGAATGTGAAAGGTACAAGGAGGAAAGGGATGTGCTAGAGGAGGAGATGAGGAAAATAGACGAGTGTGACATGGAGCAGTTTGGTACACTAAATAGTAGCGAGAAAACGATCGCTATCTTAGGAGATAGATGGTGGCCACAGGCGGCGAAGCAGGAAGGGGATAAGATTAGCAAAAGGTTTCTCTGTAATATATGGAAACAACGTAATGAGCGCCCAAATGTTGGAGGTGTCTCTATTAGGAGTAGGAACGGTGCTCCGTCTCGAAAGGGATGCGTGGTCAATGGTCAAATGACTAAGGCAAGCAACAAATGAGTACGCCCCCCCCCCCCCCCCCCCCCTAACGAACAAAAGTTTCTGTAAAATGTCGATTTTTTTTTTTTACCACCCTCGTCACAAGAATTAAATTCCGACGATTTTGGGTTAAGGAGCCTTTAATAGACCATTCAGAAAACGTTTCAGCCAAAAAAAGGTATACCTTATGCCCCTATCGTAGCACGCGTCTTTACCTTTTCGTTCAGTCTCCTAATTACTTGTTTTTGGGCGAGGTATACTAATAGTAGCATAAAGGTGCTCGATTGAGGGCCCCCATAAAAAAAAAACAGTTAGGGTTACAAACCCTGCCGTAAAAATGACATGCGATCGTTCAGGGCATAGTGTTTGCATAAAACCAGGTAGGTTTCAGTCGTTTTCGAGAAACTTGGCCAAGGTATATGCAGCCCTCCGCTCACTCGCTCGCTCGCTCGCTCGCTCGTTCGCTCGCGTACCGTCTCTGACGTGTGTTGTCCCCCCGTGGCGCGAGGCAGGTGATGGTGGCAGACGTGGTGGTGGAAGAGAGCGTCATCCCGAGGGACGTGCTGACGTCTGCTGCCGTGAAGAGTGGTCTTCTTGGCCGGGAGGTATTTTTTTGAATTGCAATAACATCAAAGATTGCATTTTTTTGTTGAACCGGCACTGCAATGTGTTCTGGATTGGATTGATGGTGTGTGTACGTTGTGCCTGTCACATCCAGTACGATGGCGTGGCATGGCATTGTACTGTCTACTCTCCTTACTTCGTGTACAGTCTAATAGTGCTATCTCTTGTGTCGTGGTGCTGTGACTACAGAGCTTGTATCTCTAGGAAAAAGAATCTGCGCGGACACTGACTGGGTGTGCTGGATGTCGACGGGTAGAAATAAAGAAAGATCGGTTTGATGTGAACAACATCATACGCACTACCGCGACAGCAACAGCAACAGTCGTTGTACCGATACGTACAATCAATACAACTTCAGAAAGTTGCACTGTATGGACATGACGACTAGTGATTCATCGACGTGCGTTGAGCCGACACTATTTGGTACCGCTTCAAGCAAGTTGAATTGTGCCAAACACTGACCGTACCACTCACAGCAAAAACCTGCGTTGTCCCGATATATATATACTACCCCTCTGCAGCGCTGCGTACCGCCTCCCGGATCACGAGAGCGATGCGCAAACGCCCTTGTAGAAACGTTCGCGGCGCCTGTCTGATTATTGACGGCTCCGAGAAACGTCTTTTTCGTGCCTTGCGGTGTATTCAACGTCTGCGCCGCGGCTACGATGGCCGCTGCTCAGAACGGACCCGACTCCAGCCTCGCTTAACGTGTCTGTTCGAAGTTGGTACTTCGTTACCCTGGTACCGCCATGGCCGGAAAGATAATCACCGTTTTATATTGACATCAGACTCTGAACGGGGGTTATACTTTTGGATCAGAGTTGTATGTATTATATTGTCTGTTGAATCGATTATTTGTAGCGTTAGCCGTCAGCCCGATATGCGTCATCCCATTACTTCCTTTTCTGTTGGATCGATTATCTGTTATCCCCTCAAGAACTGGTCCCACATGTTTGGGGACAAACTACTTGGAATTAGTGTGGGATTTTGTTTCAGTTCTGAATGGGTTAAGAAACCCCTTAAGAAATAGTCCCACGAATTTGGGGACAAGCTACTTGAAATTAGTGTGGGATTTTGTTTTCAGTTCTGAATGGGTTAGCACCAGCCGTCAGCTCTCGATATTCGCAATCCGTCTGCTTGTTTTGTTTATTGTCGAGTGAATCGATTACCAGCAGACACTACTGTAGTACCCAACTGCAAAGCTCGAGATTGTCACCCCACCCCCACTCAAGGTACGTAGCACACAGACCGAGCGGGGGGCTTACAAGTACGTTCCCAATCAAATTATAACCACGTGTCTGTGCGTGTGCTGTACGTCGCTGTGCCGTCGCTTGTTTTTTTGCCGCTTCGCTGCCCAGGCGTCTGCTGAGCGGATCAAGGCCTGTGCCGATGTCCTGAACCAGTGGTACCAGTACAAAGGCTATCTGCTCTCCTCTGTTTCGGACGCCGTGATCTCGTCCAACGGTACGTACTTGCTCGTCGTCGTTTGGTCTTTTGTCGTTTAGCTTTTTGCCGTCTATCACGACCAAAGACCAGGTATATACCAGGTTAATGATACTTGGTTGTCGTTTGGTGTTTTTGTCGTTTAGCTTTTTAGGTACCAATATCATTAACCTGGTATATACCTGGTATAATATTACATTTATTTGTCGTTTTTTGTTTTTCATTATTAATCGTTATTAAATGATGACAAAATGATGCTGCCGAATGATACCTGGAAAATCGTAGAAAAGTGAGGCTTCTTTCATAGTATTAATGGTAGTGCATAATGCCAGTAACAGTACCTGGTACCAGGTAAATGATGCCAGTCACCCGACGTATTTTACTGGTATTTTGGTATGAGTTACCGTGTATCCTGATATCATTTGCCGTTTACAAGTTACCATGGTCACTTGTTGCTCATCGCCATCGTTTATCGTCATCGTTATCATTTACTCGTATCATTTTTGAGTTGCTTGCCAAGTTACCATTCATCATTCATCTATCGTTTTTCGTTCATCATTTATCGTTTTTCGTTTATCGTTTTATCATTCGTGATATTATCATTCTATTGTTTATCTTTTTTCGTTTATCGTTTTATCATTCGTAATACTGTCATTTTTGGAAATTCCGTATCTCACGGCGACACCTGTCGCGATGTCTTATGAATGCTCCGGGTGTTTGTAAATATTTTCTGGGCGTGTTTTTGACCACTAACAATGAATAGGATAGACTCATCCGAAGGGACATCGAGGTCAAAACCGACCACAGCCACTCCAATCACACCCTGTCTCATGCGCTCCCCCCTGAAAAAATGTCCGGGTTTTTGTTTTTTGTTCCTTGCCCCTACGCACACAGTTGACCACAGTTACAAAATATCCACCAGCTGTAGCTCCCAACGAAAACTAGCCAACGAGTTCCTAACCAGAAATATCTCATCTCTACATGTACCCCGTGTATATGGTAAGGCGCCCACGAGGCAGTTGCGTAGTATACCCATTGCTGTCTCTGGAAGTGGCCACACCAGAAAACACAACAATTAAGTCGACCGCTGTCATCCACATGTAAGAAGGTCCGCCTCGCAAACCGGTTCTTTGTAGGGTGCAGCTCACCCTTCATGCGACCTCGCCCAACCACCGTACGTTTTCGCTTCGCGCTTGGTCCAACCAATGTCTGCCTGGTCGGTGGAAGCCCGACGTGCTCCGTCCCGGCATTGTATACAGGGGTGCGAGGGTCTATATTGGTCATACGACTACGGCCATGCATGGCATGCGGCTTACACCCCCCCTGCTCCGTCTCGAAAGGGGTGCGTGGTCAATGGTCAAAATGACTAAGACAGGCAACAAATGAGTACGCCCCCCCCCCCCCCCCAGGATCATAGTCGAGGGTCTAGGGTCATACGACTACGGCCATGCATGCAAATGAAGTACACCCACCCCCCCCCCTCCTCCGCCGCCCTCCGTTCAACCTGGCGTGCGTTGCTGCGGTGCGTTGCCCCACCAGGGACAATCTCCTTCAGCGTTACCGAGCCAGTGGTGTCGAGCACCGAGCCCGTCCAACTCCTGTTTTTTAAGGTGCGGGAAAATGGGAAATGGGGCAAGGCCGTGCGTAGGCGCGCGCGCGCGGGGAGGGGGTGTACTCATTTCGTGCACGGCCGTAATCACATGACCATAGACCCTCGCATCCCTACAATGCCGGGACGGAGCGTACGTAGGCAGGAGGGGCGGTATATAGCGCTAGCAGCACCGGTTCGGTTCGCAGCGTGGATCGACCATGCTATATACGTGGGAGTGAAACGGCGATGGCGTGATTGCTGTTAACCCTATGCGTGCCACGCTGGGCGGAAATATAGTCGTCGTTTGGACTATGAAATCGACGTCAAACGATAGGGCTGGGGCACTGGCCGACTCAGTCAGTATCATAGAGATTACGCTGTCATCAAAATCAACCAGTATACTGGATTGCAGCAGTATACTGTCTTTCCTCTCTTGCCTCTCTCTCTTCCCGGAACGCAATTGGTGCGTTTCCGTACTATACTATGGCGTGCTTTTTGGGAGTACGTACGATAAAAAAAATGCTGGCGAATATACTAGCCGTCACTCAGTAGATTATGACTGCCAATACATAGTGTGCCAGTGTCCAGCCCTATCAAACGGGGATATTATTCCGGGCCGGAGTGGTACTGTGTGTGAATCGTATGCAGTTTTTTTGTTTTTGTCTTCACTTTCACGTCCCAGATCATTTTCTGGGTTTTCATTTTTGTTTTAGGCGTTTCCTTCCCGGGGATGTTTTTTTTGTGTCCCTTATTTTGGTTTTCCATTTGTATGGAAGGCGTTTTTTTCGGTGATGACACATCATCACCCCCCCCGCGGTTCTTGTTAGGATGCAGCTCACCCTTCATGCGCCCTCGCCGAACACCTCACGTTCCGCTTCGCGCTTGGTGCTAGCAATGTCTGCTGCCTGGTCGGTGAAAACTCGACATGCTCCGTCCAGGCGTTGTAGGAATGCGAGGGTCTATGGTCATACGACTACGGCCATGCATGAATATGGAGTACACCCCCCCCGCCCCCCGGACTATCTACCCTTAGTTTGGGTCAGTGGTAGAGCGGTCTTTTCTCGGGATTTTCCGCCCGGCGAGTTTCTGGATAAGCCGTGGTCACAGAACGTCTTCCCTTCTCCCCCCCCCCCTCTCCGTACTTGCCTTTTTTTCTTGCCCTGAGGGTTTCGGCATATTCCTTTCTGTTCTTCGATTTTTTTGGGCCCAGAGATGGCGAACATAACGACGAGGCGTTGGGTCTTGTTTAGCCGCCTACGAAAAATTGCACACCTATGACACGGGCAGATCGTCGATTCCCACTTGGTGATCTAGATTTTTTCGGGGCAGATGTGTTCCTGCTCTGTATGATCTGGCTCATGTTGTCGACCGGGTGGGAGCCGTATGTATGATCTTCATGATCTGTTGATAGGACATATTTCCTGGGTATCTAGGATATGTACTGTACAGATCCTGCACAGATCCTGCACAACATCGCATAACGGCATGTTAGGATCTAGAGGATATATAGATGATTTATCTGATCTGATCTGTCAGATGTGTGCACTCGTGTGAACGCGAAGCAGGATGTTAATCATGCGGGGGCACTCGCGTCGTACTTAATGTTTTTTTTTTGCAGCTGGATTCCGTTGTGTTCGCTTTTTGGCGAAGGCGAGTTGGGTTTTGTCTCAGTTGATCTCTCTTCCGTCTGTCTGTCTGTCTTGTCTGTTTTGTCTGTCTGTCTGTCTGTCTGTCTGTCTGTCTGTCTGTCTGTCTGTCTGTCTGTCTGTCTGTCTGTCTGTCTGTCTGTCTCCCTGTCTCCCTGTCTCTCTTGTCATTGTCTCTCTGTCCCTCTTCCGTGACCTTCGTGGGATGCAGCCGGTTAATGCGAAGGACCCGGCTAGCGAGCTCGCCCGCGTCGACAAGGGAAAGACCAGACCGCAGACGATCGCGAAGGCGTTGGGAATCAAGGTACAATAAGCCGGTATCCCCTCTTCCATGCCCCTTGTCTATATCGGGAACGCGACGTCTTGTCGTATTGCTGTATGCACAAACGGACAGGTCAGGCGGCTATCAACCGTCAAACCGCGAGGGGAAAATATCAGGGCTGTTCATGGATCGGGTCAAACCTTCCGGGTCGGGTCGGGTCGGGTCGGGTCGGGACACCTAACCCGACCCGACCCGTGAGATGTTGAAGTCCTCCTGACCCGACCCGCGGGTCGGATCATGACCTGTGAACAACCCTGGATATATATATATATAGAAAATCTAAAAAGGAAGTTGAACTAGGGTCCCATAGCGTGACGGCACTGGGTAAAAACTTAATAAGCTTAGGGAAAACGCCTCTTTGATGGCCGATCGTCTTAAAGGAGGACCTTTTTTTATCGACGCGCGTGGGTGTGGCGTATCATGGCGGCGTAGCCTTGGATGGATGGCGGGGGGCTGCAGCTTGGCGTTACGTGTCGTATTGTTTGTTGTCCGAAACGAAGCAATATTTTACACCTCGGACAGACAGATCATGATCTATCTATCTACTGTAGATAATCTGGTCCCTCGCCTCTGCCGATGTGAGAGGTGTTGTGTGTAGGATTTTGCAGAATGTAGCACACATCCCAACCCAGGAAACACGTGCTGCTAGATCATGCAGATGTGTTACGGGCTCCCACCCGGCAACATGAGCTACGCCAGATCATATGTACAAGGTCGGGAATACATATATCTGCCTTGAAAGGTCTACTGCCTACAGATCATGAAGTCGGAAGCAATGATCTGTCCGAGGCTGTGCAAGCTTTGTACAGTGCATCCTCACAAGGGGGGGGGCAGGGGACGAGTTTCCCAAGTCTGTCTTGGGCCATGCACAGCAAGGACGCAAATGCACGTTCGGCAGGCTTGCTTGCTCGCGACCAATACCCCAGCAACAACATTTTCTGAATGTGACACCCCGCTGCCCCCCCCTCCCCCCCCACCACCCCCGCCCAAATCCCCCCGCCTAAGCAGCCGCTATTTTCCTATCAGGAGTTGTGACAGCCCGCTGCCCCCCCCCCCCGTCGTTTTTTTTGTTGACTTGGTCTTTGCTGTTATAGGGAGGGGAACACTTCAGGGTAGATTTGAAGCGATGGAATGGGGTGACCACGTCGGGGCTGTTCAACGGGGCGCAGCTGTCCGGTATGTGGTAGCGTTGCCGTCGAAGCACACATGTTGCACTTATTGTTTTGCGTCGATATGTCTGTGTAGACGCTATATACCATGTATGGCGTGGTTTGGAGCGCTGTTCTTCTAGTACTTGTAGCGTCGTCGATGTCATTTTTTGCTTTTTTGCTTTTTTGCTTTTTTTTTTTTTCCATCCCATTCATTATCTTCGCCCTTCCTTTCTCTCTCCTCCCTCGTAGTCGTAACTCAGACCCGGGGTCACAAAGTAGGCTCCTCTCCCTCCTCCCCCACTACGGTTCTTGCCTTTTTTTTTTCGCGAGAAAAAGTCAGCCTTTTCTTCCCTCGTCGACTCGCATCGAATTGCTATGACGTGGAATAGGGGCGCCATTCCTGCATTCGTAGTGCCAAGCGCCGCCCGTGTCATATTTGGCCCGTGAGGAGATGGGGTGGGGGGGTATACTCATGTCATGCACGGCCGTAGTCGTATGACCATAGACTCTAGGGGAGGGGAGGGGGGGGGGGGGACCCACCCGCCCCCGCCCCCGCCCGCCTCCGGTGCACGTTTTTTTCGGTGCCGCCAAGGCGCTCATCGGAATGAGGGTGACAAGGGATGCACGTTGGACGTGAACGTGGAGGAGAAGAGGACCGTCGTATTCGAGCCGGGGGTGACGAAGACCCTGTTCGATAGCAACTGGGCGGGCGAGGTAGGTCCGGTTCTCGAGTCGGTTGCGCTGAGCGCGGAAGCGGTGAAGGAGAGCCTTTTCTTGCGAAGTTTCCCTGTCCGCGTGTGCCGCCGGCACAAGCCAAAGAGCTGGCTTCGAAGTTTCGATTTTTCTCCTTTTTTTGTTATTGCTGCTGCTGGTGTTGTTGTCTTTTTGTTGTTGTTGTTTTTTTGTTGTTGTTTTTGTTGTTGTTGTTGTTGTTGTTGGTGTTGTTCTGAACTACGGAAGAACGTTTTTTGGGGGGGGGGGACGACGCGCTGTACGGCGCGAGGGATTTTCGTTGGTTGGCTTGTTACTCGCCACTGTTTGTAAATGCTACCGCCCCCCTACGCTCTGAGTGTGAGAGTTTTTTCGCCGCTTTTGTTTTTATATTTTTCGTCATTTTTCTTGATGCCACGATAAGGTGGGGTGTGTGCCCGCGTCCTCTCCTTTCTGTTCTGCCCAGTTCGTTTTTTGTTTCTCTCTGGCAAGCGCGCACCGCTTTTGGTGTGAATATCAGCCAATACGACCGGCGCCATATGGTTGTTCTGCTCGTGTGACCCGGCGCGATACGGGAGTTTTTCACTGTCGTTATGTGCCTGCGTTGCTTGCTCTCCGTCGTGTCCGTTGCTGGCAGGTTTGCTTCGAGGATAAGAACGCCCTGGGGCGTAACACCGTGGTCGGCTTAGACATGCGCCGGACAATGGCGTCGCCCTTCACTAGCTTCAGGTGACGCCGACGGAATTTAGGTCGTCGATGCCGATGCGGTCTTGTGCGCTTCGCCTGTATGTGTGTGTTCTTCACTATAAACCGTTGTTTCTATATACCCGTCGACGTACCAGCACGCCCATTGTCCGTGTTCCAATTCTTCATCCTAAGATATTTACGTACAAGTTGTGTGGTGACAAAATTACGACGGAGATGCTACATTGTAATGCAGTAAGGAGAGTACGCAGTGCAATGCCATGCCAGCGTACTGGATACGACAGGCATATCATACACACGCCAGCAAAATCCTAAATACATGCGAAAGAGAGAAAAACAAAGAACAAATAAAAAAAGAAACGAAACGAAAAGAAAAATAAAACGAAAATAACTGTTGTGCCTCAGAGGAGATGCGAAGGACGATACAGCACAAACAAAACAAACCTGAAACAGGGGGGGGGGTGCTCGTTTCGTGTATAGCCGTAGTCTTTGACCATAGACCCTCGCATCTCTACAATGCCGGGACGGGGCACGTTGGGTTTTCACCCACCAGGCAGACATTGCTTGCACCTAGCGCGACGCGCCGTGAGGTGTTGGGCGAGTCGCATGAAGGGTGAGCTGCATCCTACTAAGAACCGCTTGTGAGGCGGAACAGTGTGGGGGGCACAAGGACGGCGTGGGCTGCATGCAGTGTTTTCGTCCCGATAGATGCGTCGTCGGGTGCATCGTTGTGAGCGCGCTGTAAGGAGGTCGCTCTACGCACACTGTACTGAAAACACTGTACTCTGTACTGAAAGCACCGTACATTGTACTGAAAGTACCGTACCCTGTACTGAAACCACCGTACCCTGTGCTAAAATAACCGTACCCGGTTCTGAAAGCACCGTGCCCTGTACTGAAAGCACCGTTCCCTCTGCGGAAGGTATCGTCGGGTGGCCGTAAGATGTATCGCACGGGTATGACCTGGACGTGGAGGTCCTCGCTGCCTGGCACTGGACTGGCGACTGATTTGGTTTGCGATGCAGTTTAATAGCTATTCACGGTGCACGTGGCCTTTCTATTTACGTTTTTGTTGTGCGTGTGGAAATAATTGTTTTTTTTTGGCTGACGGCCACCCCTGCCAAAGCTTCCACACCTCGGACAGATCATCTACAGATATATCATCTACGGATATATCATCTACAGATAGATAATCTAGATCCTAACCCGCCGTTATGAGACGTTGTGCATGATCTGTACAGTACAGATCCAAGCGAGCAAACATGCGCTAGATCATGCAGATTTTTCGGCTCCCACCCGGCAACATGAGCTAGATCATACAGATCATACAGATCATACAGATCATACAGATTATCTGCCCTGAAAGATCTAGATCATCAAGTGGAAAATGATGATGATCTGTCTTATCTGTGAAAGCGTGAGCTTCGTGAAACCCTTTGGGGGGCGTACCGCGGCGGGGCACCTGGAGCGACGTCGCGGTGACACAATTTGCCACCGTGTTTTGGCGTTCTGTGCTATTAATACTTGGCACCTCGAACAGGTAATCGAGATTCCGACCTGATGATCTAGATATTTCCTGATCTGTATGATCTGTATGATCTGTATGATCTGTATGAACTGTATGATCTGTATGATTTGTATGATCTAGCTCATGTTGCCGGCGGGGAGCCGTAACACCTGCATGATTTAGGGCATGTTTTCCTGGGTCGGATCTGTGCTGCTGTACAGATCTTGCACGACGTCTCGTAATGGAACGTTAGGATCTAAATGTTCTACTGTAAATGATCTATCTGTAGATTTATCTGATATGTCCGACGAGTGTAAGTATGTATAGTGCATCCGCAGCTCGCAGGGGGGGGGGGCGGCTGTACAGACATTGGAAAGCTTTTGGAAAAAAAATGGTTGAACGTACGCTGGACCACCTGATAAATTTCTCGGAATGTTCTAGCATGTAAAGAGGAGTTAGAGTGGAATATCAGCCATTTTGGTCGAAACTGCAACAAGCCGCAAGGAAGCACTGAATAACATTTCCCTGGCTCGCAGAAAACAAATAATGCTCACAAGTCGCCACGTATCGACCACAACGGCTCCTTAAACCGCCCCCCAAGGGGATACGATAAGCAACATGTTTCTATGTACTATTAAAAAAATGAAAAAAAAACAGCTGTGAGATCGAGGATTTCGTCGAAACTCATTTTTGCCAGCTGAGTGTGATACTTCGATCGCGCGTACTTGAAGAGTTTTCTATGTTCTCATGAAGGATGTATGTATATGGGGGGGGGGGAACGTGTTCAGCGCCCAAATGTTGGGAGGTGTCTCTTATCAGTAGTAGAAACGGTGCTCCTTTTCGAAAGGGGCGCGTGGTCAATGGTCAAATGATTCAGGGCAAGCAACAAATGAGTACGACTCCCTCCCCCCCCCTAATAGCTCCTTGCACCTCACAAAACAAAACCCCCTTGCGTGGTCGTTTGCGCCCGAATTCAGCGTTCGGCTCGGCAACAACCGCTTCGGCCAGCCGGGCGCTTGGCAGGTGTCGTTCTTCAGGGACACCATCGCCCCCCACAGCGGTTTCGGGGGGGGCGGCGGCGGTTACGCGAATAACGCCATCGGCACGGCGTCGTCCGCCCCCGTCTTTTCTACGGCCTCCCCTGCGGGAACTCCGAGGTGCGTGCTTGTTGTTGTTGTTGTTGCTGTTGTTGTCTTCACATTAAACAGTTTTTTTTACCCAACGACATCAGTACACCCAGTGCCCAACCTGGTTCTTCATCCTAGAAAGATAAAAATTATGTTGGTCACAGATTGTGAGACATGAAAAATTTCCAGCGCCTATTTACCGAGCCACGAGCTGTATATCACGCCGCAAAATTCAGGGGTTTTCACGCATATATTGAGGCGGGACGAGCAAGTCCAGCGGTCTGAAGAACAGGTGGAAAGTGACCAGTCGCCACGCGCAGGCGAAAGCCGCGCACAGACTTTGAACAAGTATATAGGTGCACCAGAAAGTCGACAGAAAGCGAAAGACCCGAGGGGTCGTTTTGTGTTTTTCTTTATTCCAGGAATTCGACCCCTCACTCCCCCCTCCGCTCCCCACGCCTCCCCCCTCCAACTGTTTTAACCTATCCCCCCACCGTTGTATCCTGGTCAACTTTGTTCTTGTTTATTTATTTATTGTTTTGTACGGTATTGTTTTGTTTTGTTTTTCGCATCTCCGGGGGGGTACGACGTTTTTTTTGTTTTTTTTTTGTCTTCAGGTTTTTCTCTCTTTCTCAATGTCTGTTGTGTCTGTCGTACCCGGTACGATGGGCAGGGTATTTGCCTTGTCTACTCTTCTTCCTGCGTTACAATGTAGTATATATATACTACCTCTGTGTCGTAGGTTTTGTGGCCACAGAGCTGTGTATCTCTCTAAGATGAGAACAGTCGGCACGGACACTACTATTAATAGGTGTTCGACGGGGCTATATACAAAGAACGGCTTCACGTGAAAGAACACATACATACACAGACACACACACATCCCTCGCTAATCATCAGACCACAGCAGTAACCCTTTTCCTGGCCTCGCTTCCCTGCTCTTGAAACGCGCTGTGGCGTGCCAACTGCTTTTTATCATCGCCCGTACCGTCTATCTACCTCAGGGACCTCGGGATACTGGCTCGCTCGATCAAGAGCGCCCACCAAGGGAGCGTACAAGACAGCAACGGGAACTCCACAAAACAGGCGATGTCCGGCGGAGGTGGCGGGGGGGCGGTTACGACGGGAAAGGGGGGGGTGGCGGCAGAAGACGCGGGCATGTCTCGCTGCCACGGATTTTTGCTGTCGACCTCCTGGCCGTTCTCCTTCCTCGGAGCCACCCTGGGCGCCGGTTATCAGCAGGTGACCGCTTTCGGGGCGAAGTTTTTATTTTATTTTATTTTCTCCGCTCTAATTCCAAGTTGTTTGGTCCCCACAAAAGCGCG
The DNA here is from genome assembly GCA_008828725.1 of Saccharina japonica. Taxonomy (NCBI): domain Eukaryota; class Phaeophyceae; order Laminariales; family Laminariaceae; genus Saccharina; species Saccharina japonica. Next base: position 37,845 of record MEHQ01004410.1, read on the forward strand.
GTGCAATGTTTTTTTTCAAGTGAGGGTTAAAAGGAGAACAGTCGACGGCAGCTTTTTGGCCTCGTGCTGATTGATGTAGATATTATATACGTGCGTATGCGATTATTTTTTTGAGTTTTTTTTTCGAGTGTCTGCCTTTTTAGGCGGGTTTGGGCGTGTAGTGGTGAGACAGACTGTGTTTCGTGACTGAGAAGCGTCCCCCGTCCCCCATCCCCCCCCGCACGCCCCCCCCCACTCTCCTGGTGACGGTTGATATACCGCCGGTTGCTGCTGATGTTTTATCACACAGCTATTACTGACACGGCTGCGTCATCGTTGCGGTTGCTTTGCTGGTCTCGTGCGCTTGGTACACAGCTATAACTGGCACCGCGCTGTGTGTCATAGTTGCGGTTTGCTTCGCTGGTCGCCCTTGACACACACAGCTGTTTGTTGATGACACAGCTGTAGCGTGGTGTTTTTTTGGTTCGTATAGCGTGTGTCTGCCGTCGTGGGCGAATACTAAGTAAGGCTCCCAGAGACTGTGCCATACGTACGCTGAGCTGTTTTTTTTTTTATGAAAGAGACTCGCCGTCGTGGGCGGGTTTCCAAGGGGGCGGGGGCGTTACCATCGTCCGGAGATTTCAACGTGGTGGGCCTACAGTAGGTCTCGACTCATCTATCTGTCAGAGCGAGCAGCACAGCGTATGAATCTCCCCCCTCACCCACGCCTACCTGTCTACCTGTTTGCGCACGAACCTGTAAAACGCTAACCCTGACTGCTTCTGTTGCTACTGCTAATGCTGCTGCTGCTGCTGCTGCTGCTGCTGTTCCTGCCGCTGTTCCTGCTATTCCTGCTACTGCTGCCGCCACTGCTGGTGCTGCTGGTGCTGGTGCTACTGCTACTGCTGGTGCTGGTGCTGCTGGTGCTACTGCTGGTGCTGCTGGTGCTGCTGTGCTGGTGCTGCTGCTGGTGCTACTGCTGTTTTCTGCTCCTGGTGCTATTGCTGTTTTCTGCTGCTGCTGTTTGCTGCTGCTGCTGCTGCTGCTGCTGCTTCTGCCTCTGCTGCTGCTACTGCCTCTGCTGCCTCTGCTGCTGCTACTGCTTCTACTGCTACTGCTGCTGCTGCTACTGCTTCTACCGCTGCTGCTGCCGCTGCTGCTACTGCTGCTGCTGCTGCTGCTGCTGGCTACTGCTGCTACTACTACTACTGGTACTGCTGTGGAACAGGTGGTGTCACCGCCGACCAACCCCCTGGGGCAGCATGGCTCTCACGCGCCAGCCCACCCTGCCGCCGCCACCGCCGCGGCTGCCATCGCCAGCAATGGTGGTGGTGGTAGCAGCAGCGGCGGCGGTAGTGGTGGTGGTGGTGGCAGCCGTACACTCGATGTGGTTACGCTATCCGGCGGTCTTTCGAAGGACTGGGGCCTTCCCCGCATGCTGCAACGGTTAGGCCAGCTTGGGCGGCGACGAGGGGCGTCGGGGGGGGGCGGACGAGGGGGGAAATCAGAGCGGGGGTATTCAGGAAGCGGCGGCGGCGGTGGTGGGGCGGGGGGGGGGGGGGGGGGAGGGGGGGGGGCGACCCCGGGGGGGGGGGGGGGGGGGGGGGGTGGTGAGGGGGGGGGGGGGGGGGGGGGGGGGGGGGGGGGGGGGGGGGGAGGCGAGATGGGAGGGTCTGTCTCGTCGTTTTTGGATGTGAAGACTGGCTGTCTGCTGGAGGGGGGCGTGTCGCCGCGGCCGTTCACGCAGGAGGTAAAATATATGCACGAGGGGAAGGAAGGAGTGCTGGGTGTTGTTTTTTTCTTGATTGAGCTCGTGTGTGCTGTCTGCACGTTTGTGTTTTGTGTTTTGTGGGGTTTTTTTTCGGCGTGCGGTTGTTGTCTTTTGTTTTTTTGCACTGATTTTTGTGCGTTGATTTTGTGCGTTAGTTTTGTGCGTTGGTTTTGTGGGTTGATTTTGTCCGTTGGTTTGGCGTGTTAATTTTGGGCGTTGAAATTGGGCGTTGGTTTTGTGCGTTGGTTGGTTTGTCCGTCCGTTGCTTTTGTTGCGTCGGTTTGTCCGTTGGTTTGTGCGTTGATTTGTGCGTTGATTTGTGCGTTGATCTGTCCGATGATTTGCGCGTTGGTTTAATCGTGAACGTTTGTTTTCCACTCAATTCACTCTGGTTTTTACCCGCAATACCGTGCTGCTTTTCCTGTCAACAGCGAATCCCACGTTATTTAACTCTCCCTCTCCCTCACCCCCCCCCCCCCCCCCCCCCCCCCCCCCCCCCACCCCCCCCCCCCCCCCCCCCCCCCCCCCCCCCGCCGCCAACTGCTGTGCGTGCCGCCGGTTTATTTACTTTATCTGTTCTGTATTTTTTGTATTTTGTCCATTACGTTTGTTTGATTTTTGTTTGTTTTTCCTCGATTCGTGTTTTTAGCTGGCCACGCTGATACATCGCGTGCCTGTGGGACCCTCCGGAAGCGCTGACGCCTGGAACATCACCCTGAATGTTAAGCAGCAGGTGAAGAACAGGCGTTATTGGCGAGAGGGGGGGGGGGAGTGCCTTCGAGGGCGGCCGACTATTTATGCAACTTTTTCCCCCCAACCACCTTGAACACTCGTGTCAAAACAGGATGCCCCTTAGGGAGGGGACGGGACGGGGGTGTACTTCATTCTCATGCATGGCCGTAGTCGTAAGGCGGGGGGGGGGGAAGGGAGTAGGGAGACATACCACAGCTTCGGGCGTTCTTTTCTTCTTCGTGCGTCTGGGGGATATGCCACCGCCTGTGAGCTGTCTTTGTCGCACACGACTTGTTAACCCTTACCAGTGCACTACTGCAATAGGTTTCCCACATATTTCCAAGCGCTTCGCCACGCTCTGCGCATCCTGCTCGCCCCTTCCCCCCCAGCGCCCCGCCCGGCCAAGAGCCGCGTGGCAGGGCCCTGCGCCGGGTCCGTTCGCCCGCCACGTCGCGTCCACCAACGCGCCAAGCGGAAGCATGCACCGGTGGCCAGTTAGCTGAGACTGTGTACCAAGCGCACCACCGAGAACCAGGCAAAGCAACGCGCAACGATGCGCAGCCGTGTCAGTAAATAGCCTGTGCTGATAAGAACATCAGCCAGGCAAGCCAGCGCGTAATATTCAACACGCGTCACCAGGAGAGTGGGGGGGGGCGTGCGGGGGGGGATGGGGGACGGGGGACGCTTCTTAAGTCACGAAACACAAGTTTGTCTCTACCACTACACGCGCCAAACCCGCCTATAAAAAGGCAGACACTCGAAAAAAAAACTCAAAAAGAACTAATCAGCATACGCACGTAATATAATATCTACAATCAATCAGCACGAGGCCAAAAAGCCTGCCGTCGACTGGTTCTCCTTTTACCTCCACTTGAAAAAAAACATTTGACCGTCGCTTTTGTGGGGACGCAAAACAACTTGGAAATTACGCGGAGGAAAAAATAAAATAAATAAAAAACTTCGCCCCGAAAGCGCGTCACCTGCTGATAAACGCGGCCAGGTGGCTCGAGAAGGAGAAAGCGCCAGGAGGGTCGACAGCAAAACTATCGTTCGGCAGCGAGACATGGCCCGCGTCTTCTGCGCCACCCCCCCCTTTCCCGTCGTAACGCCCCCCCGCCCACCTCCAGCTCGGACAATCGGCTCTGTTTGTGGATGGTTCGCGTTGCTGTGTCTGTAACGGCTCCCTTGGTGGGCGCTCTGATCGACGCGAAGCCAGTATCCCGAGGCCCTGAGGTAGATAGACGGTAGCGGGCGATTGATAAAAAGCAGCTGGCAACGCACAGCGCGTTTCAAGCAGCAGGGAAGCGAAGCCAAGGAAAAGGGTTACTGCGTGTGGTCTGATGATTAGCGAGGGATGTGTGTGTGTCTGTGTATGTATTGTGTTCTTTCACGCTGAAGCCGTTCTTTGTAATATAGCCCGTCGAACAGCCTTATTAATAGTAGTGTCCGTGCCGACTGTTCTCATCTTAGAGAGATACACAGCTCTGTGGCCCACAAAACCTACGCACAGAGGTAGTATTATATACTACATTGTAACGCAGGAAGCAAGAGTAGACAAGGCAAAATACCCTGGCCATCGTACCGGGATACGACAAGACACAAACAGACATTGAGAAAGAGAGAAAAAACCTGAAGACAAAAAAAACAACAAAAAAACGTCGTACCCCCCGGAGATGCGAAACAACAAAACAAACAATACCCGTACAAAACAATAAATACATAAACAAGAACAAAGTTGACCAAGGATACAACGGTGGGGGATAGGTTTTAAAACAGCTTGAGGGGGTAGTAGGCTAGTCCGCCAGGGCAGGAGCGTGGGCGGGAGGGGGGCAGTGAGGGTCGAATTCCTTGGAGAATAAAGAAGAAACATACAAAACGACCCCTTTCGGGCCTCGGATTTCGCTTTCTGTCGACTTTCTGGCTGCACCTATTCTCTGTTCAAGTCTGTGCGTCGGCAGCTTTTCGCCTGCGCGTGGGCGACTGGTCACTTTCCACTCTGTTCTTTCAGAACCGCGCTGGACTTGGCCTCGTCCCGCCTCAATATTAATGCGGTGAAAACCTGAATTCTGGGGCTCTAGGCACGCGCGGGATATACAGCTCGTGCTCGGTAAATAGGCGATGGAAATTTTTCATGTTCTCACAATCTTGATGACCAACATAATTTTTACTTTCTAGGAATGCAAACGAACGCAAGGTCTGGGCACTGGGTTACTGATGGTCGTTTGGTAAAAAAAAACTGTTTTAATGCTGAAGACAACAACGAAGCAACAAAACAACAACAAGCACGCACCTGCGAAGTTCCGCGCAGGGAGGGCCCGTTAGAAAAGACGGGCGGCGGACGACGCGGCGTGCAGATGGCGTTATTCGCAGTAACCGCCGCGCGCCCCCCCCGAAAACCGCTTGTGGGCGGCGGATTGCGTGTCCCTGAGACGACACACTGCCAGCGCCCGCTGGCGAAGCGGTTTGTTGAACCGAGCCGAACGCTGAAGTTCGGGCGCAAACGACCACGCAATGGGGGTTTTGTTTTGTGTAGGTGCAAGGAGCTATTAGGGCGGGGGGAGGGCAGTCTGTAACTCATTTGTTCTTGCCCTGAATCATCTTGACCATTTTTTGACACGCGGCCCCTTTCGAAAAGGAGCACCGTTTCTATAGATAAGGAGCACCATTTACCCCAACACTTTGGGCGATGGTAATCACGTTCCCCCCCCCCCATCTAGTTACATACGATCCATCTGCATGGTAACATCAGGAAAACTCGCTTCAAGTGACGCGCGATCGACCTGTAGCACACCATCAGGTGAGGGCAAATACATCATTCAAGAGTTCTCCCCTCGACCCGAAAACTCTTCACGCACCGCGTACGAACACCATAGCAACGGCCCCTCCTCTCTTTTTTCGCCTGACACGCTCCTCATCTCTTACTTTGCTGACGAACTGCATCATAGGCCTACATACGGCAACCACTGCTTCGCTCTCTATCCGTACACAATCCACCCCTGACAGGCATGGGGGGGCGCCATAACGATTTTAAGGACGCCGTTGGTGCTGGTTTGCTTCATCCACCGATCAATACACGTTTGATTGGCCGAACTCTCCTGTCCCTCGAGCGATTTATTTATGTTGCTGCTCTACTCGAGCCAGATTCACGGCAATGGTTTATTCAGTGCTTTCCTTGGGACGGCTTGTTGCAGTTGATCGACCAACATGGGCCTGGGGATATTCCACTCTACCTCCTTCTTTACATGCTTAAGACATTCCTTGAGAAAACTTATCAGTTGTGGTCCAGCGTACGTTCAACCATTTTTTTTCCAAAAGCTTTCCAATCTGTACAGCCGCCCCCCCCCCTGCGAGCTGCGGATGCAGCTATTACATACTTACACTCGCTTCGGAACATTATCAGATAAATCTTACAGATTAGATCAATTGTACAGTAGAACATTTAGATCCTAACGTCTCCATTTACGAGCACTTCGTGCCAAGATTCTTCACAGAGCCAGCACAGATCGACCCGAGGAAAAACGATGCCCTAAATCGATGAGGTGTCTACGGACCTCCCCCGGCCAACATTCGAGCTAGTTATCATTACAAATCATACAGATCATTACAGTCATACAGATCATTTACAGATCCATCACAGATCATACAGATCAGGAATATCTAGATCCATCAGCGTCGGAATCTCGATTACCTGCTTCGATCGGTGCCGAAGTATTAATAGCTACAGAACGCCAAAACACGCTGTGCGCGGGGCAAATTGTGTCACCGCGGACGTCGGGCTCCACGGTGCCCACGCCGCGGTACGCTCCCCCCAAAGGCGTTTCACGAAGCTCGGACGCTTATCACAGATAAGACACATCATCAATCATTTCCACTTGATGATCTAGATCTTTCAGGGCAGTAAATGCTGCGTGATGATCTGTATCATCTGTATTGATCTGTTATGATCTAGCCTCAGTTGCCGAGGTGCGCGAGCCGAAAAATTCTGCGTGATCTAGCGCAATGTTTGCTCGCTTGGATCTGTAAACTGTACAGATCATGGCACAACAACACCTGTCTCATAACGGTCGGTTAGGATCTAGATTATCCTATCTGGTAGATGTATTTATATCCGTAGCCATGGATATACGTGTAGATGATCTTGTCCGAGGTGTGGCAAGCTTTGGCTGGGAGCGGGTTGGCCCGTCAGCCACAAAAAAAACAATTATTTCACACGCGCACACAAAAACGTTAAATTTAGAAGGCCACGTGGCACCCGTGAATAGCTCATTAAACTGCCATCGCAAACCAATCAGTCGCCACGTCCAGTACGCCACGAAACACCGGGCAGCCAGGCAGCGAGGACTGGTCCACGTCCAGTCATTTCCCGTTTGCGATACACTTCTTACGGTGCACCCGACTCCGAACCTTCCGCAGAGGGAAATTCGGGTGCTCTTGCCGTACACGAAGACCGCGCACCGGCTCGCTCAGAACCGGTACGTGTTTATTTTTAGCACAGGGTACGGTGGTTTCAGTACAGGGTACGGTACTTTCGAGTACAATGTACGCCGTGCTTTCAGTACAGAGCACAGTTTTTTCAGTACAGTGTGTGCGTAGGAGCCGACCCTTCCTTACAGGCTGCGGGCTCACAACGATTGACGAACCGTATCTCGACTCTGGCATGCTATCGGGACGACAACAGCTGAGCAGCCCGACTGCCGTCCCTCTGGTGCCCCCCACACCTGTTCCCCCTCACACAGCCATGCAGGTTTCTTTGTAGGACTGCAGCTCACCCTTCATGCGACTCGCCCAACACCTCACGGCACTTCGCGCTTGGTGCTAGCAATGTCTGCCTGGTCGGTGCAAACCCGACGTGCTCTGTCCCCGGCATTGTAGGGATGCGAGGGTCTATGGTCATACGACTACGGCCGTGCATGAAATTGAAGTACACCCCCTCTGAACCCCCGCCACGCTCATCACGTACTACCTTCCCTCCCCCCCTCCGCCCGCCCCCTTGTCGCCTGCTGTCGATAAAAATCGTCCTGCGCCGCCTACGCTTCTGCCGCAGGCTGTGGTATTTTGGGACGTCAGTGCGTTTCGACCGGTCACGTGGCCGCGCACACCGCTGACCGCTACCGCTGCTGCTGCTGCCGCTCCCGGGGCAGGCGGCCAGGGGCAAGGGTGGGACGCCTCGAGGGGACCTCCGCCACCCCCTGGAGGGGGCTTGGAAGGGAGCGCGGCAGGTTAGGGATACCCGCTTGAGCGGTTGCTCTGCTGTTAATGGCTCGCGCGCGAGCGCGGAGAGAGAGTGTTGTTGTTGGTGTTGTTGGTGGTGGTGGTGGTGGTATTGGTGGTGGTGGTGGTGGTGTTGGCTGTGGTAGTGTTGTTGGTGTTCGTGTTGGCAATGGTATTGCTGTTATTGTTGGCGTTATTGTTGTTGCTGTTGGTGGTCCATTCGGAACCCGCCCACCATCCACCGCTACATAATTTAGCCGCGGGCGACCAATACTTAACTGTTGCCATGAACTGATGGCAAGCCAACAGGCAGCGTGCTTGAAAGGGAAACGGGCACGCTTTTTGTGTTGGCCTACTGTGAAGTACAGCAGGTGTTGACCTATTTATTGTAAGGGTCGTTCTTATCGAGCAACTTTTTTTTCCAAAATTTCCAAATAAATTTTTCGCGCAATTTTTAGGACTTCCATATTTTCCAAAAATGTTTTGCCAAATTTTGGAATGCGAAACCTTCCAAATATTTTGCCCTCTGTAAAAATTCCAAATTTCCAAATAAATCCTTTTTTTTCTTGATTTTCCTGTTTTTTTTTTGGAAAATTTATTTGGAAATTTTGGAAAAAAGTTGCTCGATAAGAACGACCCTAATACGTTAGGTGTTGACCCACTGTAATACGACTGGTGTTGACCTGTTATACGATAGGTGCTGACCTAAGTACTGCAGTACAGTAGCCAGCTGGCGGTAAGGCAACAGCATGCTGCCACAGTGAAGGGAGCTGACGCGCTCTTTTTTGTCGTGCACTCCGGCACGCACGCTCGAACGCCCGCTCGCCATTTTTTATTTTTTTTTATTGTTTTCCTTGCGATAATCGCGCAGGAGGGACGCCCCCAAAGCAGTCGGACGGCGGGGTTTCTCCACCGTCAGCAGGCGATGTCGTGGAGAGCGGGGAGGACGGGCGAAGCTCGAGGATCGCGTTGTCTAACGGTAATGGCAACGGCAATGGCAACGTTATTGGTGAGCCTTTTTGTTTTTGCCGCCAACCGTTGTTGCGCTGTGATCCTTGCGTATACTATTATCATTTTTTTTTAACCTTTACACACCTCGGACAGATGATGTTATATCTACCTATCTATTTATCTATATATCTACAGTATCTATCTACAGTATCTATCTATCTATCTATCTATCTACAGTATCTATCTATCTATCTATCTATCTATCTATCTATCTATCTATCTATCTATCTGTTTATCTATTTATCTACTTCGTATATGTCTATATGTCTATCTATCTATCTATCTATCTATCTATCTACAGTATCTATCTATCTATCTATCTATCTATCTATCTATCTATCTATCTATCTATCTATCTATCTATCTATCTATCTATCTATCTATCTATATATCTGTCTGTCTGCCTGTCTGCCTGTCTGCCTGTCTGTCTGTCTGTCTGTCTGTCTGTCTGTCTGTCTGTCTGTCTGTCTGTCTGTCTGTCTGTCTGTCTGTCTGTCTGTCTGTCTGTCTGTCTGTCTGTCTGACTGTCTGCGTGCCTGCCTGTCTGTCTGTCTGTCTGTCTGCCTGTCTGTCTGTCTGCCTGTCTGTCTGTCTGTCTGTCTGTCTGTCTGTCTGTCTGTCTGTCTGCCTGTCTGTCTGTCTGTCTGTCTGTCTGTCTGTCTGTCTGTCTGCCTGTCTGTCTGTCTGTCTGTCTGTCTGTCTGTCTGTCTGCCTGTCTGTCTGTCTGTCTATCTGTCTATCTGTCTGTTCGTTGTTGTTTCCGTCGCCATCGAGTTGTATGGGTCGTGTGCACGTGCTTTTTTTGTTCCTTCCTTCCGCGCTGGGTCGGGTCAGCTGCTGCTGCTGCTGCTACTACTGCTGCTACCGCTGCTACTTATTACTACTTTGCTGCCATTGCTACTGCTAGTGCTACTGCTATTGCTACTGCTGCTACTGCTGATGCCGTGTTTTCTTCTTCCACCTCGTGCGTCCTCACCTCCTCCCATCGCCTTGCTTATTTGTCTGCCGTGTGTTTTTACAGCGCGCGGGGACTTCCAGGGAGAATCGCGTTCTCCTCTGGCGGAGACAGGGGGTTTCCGTGTAAAGGGCGGGCGAGGCCTGGGCCTGCGCATCGGGGAGTTGATTCAGGTTGATGTGGGCATCTCCCGATCTGGCATGAAACAGGTGGGGGTTGCTGCTCGGACGTAGACGAGAGCCTTTGCCGTCCCCATGTGGCTTTTACGATACACGACCCCAAATATTTGTTCCACTTGTAGTGTTAATATAGTGCAAACAAACATGACCCTACACTGATTCCAAATAGTTAGCATGTCACACAGATAGACCACGATCTAGATCGTATAGATCCTAACATGCTGTTATGATATCCCCTTCCACTAAATACAGATAGATGATATATGTGATAGATCATCTACAGACATACCATCTACAGATATATCATCTGCAGATGGATTATCTACAGATAGATCATCTACAGATAGATCATGTAGATCATTTAGATCCTTACGTGCCTTTATTATACGCATGTTGTGCGGGATCTGTGTCGTACAGGTCCAGCACAGGAAACATGTACTACAGTACGTAGACCATGCAGATTATATACGGCTCCCACCCATCCGGCAACATGAGCTAGATCGTACAGATCATACAGATCGTACAGATCATACAGATCGTACAGATCATACAGATCATACAGATGAGGGATCTGTCTTCCCTGAAATATTTAGAGAATCAAGTGGGCATGTGTGAAACAGTTTGGTCTCCAAAATTGCAACTATTTACGGGGGACCATAGTAAATACTAGTAAATAGGACCTACGGTACACCCAAAAATCTACATATGTATATCCCCATTTTTACCAACAATATTTGGTCCTATTTACTAGGGTCCTCCGTAAATAGCTTTAAACGGGTCAAGCTCATTATTTTTTTAATGCTAAGCAGGGTGTTTTTTTTCCTCACACTACGTACAGCAGCAGCGGTAGTTTTCAGTGCTCATAAAAACATTTTAAAAAAAAACAGATCTGTGAGATCGAGGATTCGTCGAAACTCTTTTTTTGTTTCTTTGCAAGCTGCGTGTGATTAGTGTGACAACTTCGACCGCGCGTTTCATGGGGGGTTTTATATTACCTCATGAAGCTTTTGTTTGTTTCTTCCCTTATTGAGGGGAGAAAAACCCGACGGCTGTGGTATGTAGTTCCGTGTTTTTTTTTAAAGGTCACCGTCATCAGAGAGCTCTCCGAACCCCTCCCCCTCCCGTCCCGCTCAACATATGGAAAAACACAATGAGCGCCCAAATGTTGGAGGCGTCTCTATTAGGAGTAGGAACGGGTCTCCGTCTCGAAACGGATGCGTGGTCGTCGATAGTCAAATTATTCAAGGCAAGCTACGAACGAGTACCCCCCCCCTCCCCCGCTCTCAACACCTGTCGTTTCGCTTCGCGCTTGGTGCAAGCAATGTCTGCCCGGTCGGTGAAAACCTGACATGCTCCGTCCCGGCATTTGTAGGGGTGCGAGGGTCTATGGTCATACGACTACGGCCATACATGAAAATGAAGTATGGGAGGGGGGGTGGAGGTCAGAAAGAGAAATATCGGAAGGACAGACCGACCCGTTCAACAGTCGCAGGAAAAATCGAGAAGAGACACCCCCTCTGTGTAACCCCCCCTAACCCCCTATAAATATATATATATTTATAGGTTGGGTTGGCGTCGGTTGGCAACGGCGCTGTAAAACACGCCACTCGCTGCGTGAGCTAGACAACCAGGGTGCCGTTTTTTTTTGTTATTTTTTTGGCGGTCACCAAAGGCTGGCGGTCGAGTAGATCATTTGTGCGGGGTGGAGAACCTTTGTTCCGCACAAGGGGAATGGTCGTTCACGTAGTGTTAATATGGTAAGGCGTCCGCGAGGCAGTTACATAGTAAAACCCATTGCTGTCTCCGGAAGTGGCCACACCAGAAATTAAATTAACTCATTGAAGCTGTCGTCCATATGCAAGTCCGCCTCAGAGGCGGTTCTTAGCAGGATGCAGCTCACCCTCCATGCGACTCGCCCAATACCTCACGGGGCGTTCGCGCTTGGTGCAAGCAATGTCTGCCTGGTTGGTGAAAACCCAACGCGCTCCGTCCCGGCATTGTAGGGATGCGAGGGTCTATGGTCATACGACTACGGCCGCTGCAAAATGAAGTACACCCCCCCCCCCCCCCCCCCCCGTACTTGCCTCCTCATTTTGTCGCGCATAGATACAGTAGGGCTCAGCATTCCCACTGCTGTTCTGGTCGATCTTCATATTCTAGTAGTGGGGCTGACTCACGCCCCCGCCCGCCTCCGGTGCACGTTTTTTTCGGTGCCGCCAAGGCGCTCATCGGAATGAGGGTGACAAGGGATGCACGTTGGACGTGAACGTGGAGGAGAAGAGGACCGTCGTATTCGAGCCGGGGGTGACGAAGACCCTGTTCGATAGCAACTGGGCGGGCGAGGTAGGTCCGGTTCTCGAGTCGGTTGCGCTGAGCGCGGAAGCGGTGAAGGAGAGCCTTTTCTTGCGAAGTTTCCCTGCCCGCGTGTGCCGCCGGCACAAGCCAAAGAGCTGGCTTCGAAGTTTCGATTTTTCTCCTTTTTTTGTTATTGCTGCTGCTGGTGTTGTTGTCTTTTTGTTGTTGTTGTTTTTTTGTTGTTGTTTTTGTTGTTGTTGTTGTTGTTGTTGTTGGTGTTGTTCTGAACTACGGAAGAACGTTTTTTGGGGGGGGGGGACGACGCGCTGTACGGCGCGAGGGATTTTCGTTGGTTGGCTTGTTACTCGCCACTGTTTGTAAATGCTACCGCCCCCCTACGCTCTGAGTGTGAGAGTTTTTTCGCCGCTTTTGTTTTTATATTTTTCGTCATTTTTCTTGATGCCACGATAAGGTGGGGTGTGTGCCCGCGTCCTCTCCTTTCTGTTCTGCCCAGTTCGTTTTTTGTTTCTCTCTGGCAAGCGCGCACCGCTTTTGGTGTGAATATCAGCCAATACGACCGGCGCCATATGGTTGTTCTGCTCGTGTGACCCGGCGCGATACGGGAGTTTTTCACTGTCGTTATGTGCCTGCGTTGCTTGCTCTCCGTCGTGTCCGTTGCTGGCAGGTTTGCTTCGAGGATAAGAACGCCCTGGGGCGTAACACCGTGGTCGGCTTAGACATGCGCCGGACAATGGCGTCGCCCTTCACTAGCTTCAGGTGACGCCGACGGAATTTAGGTCGTCGATGCCGATGCGGTCTTGTGCGCTTCGCCTGTATGTGTGTGTTCTTCACTATAAACCGTTGTTTCTATATACCCGTCGACGTACCAGCACGCCCATTGTCCGTGTTCCAATTCTTCATCCTAAGATATTTACGTACAAGTTGTGTGGTGACAAAATTACGACGGAGATGCTACATTGTAATGCAGTAAGGAGAGTACGCAGTGCAATGCCATGCCAGCGTACTGGATACGACAGGCATATCATACACACGCCAGCAAAATCCTAAATACATGCGAAAGAGAGAAAAACAAAGAACAAATAAAAAAAGAAACGAAACGAAAAGAAAAATAAAACGAAAATAACTGTTGTGCCTCAGAGGAGATGCGAAGGACGATACAGCACAAACAAAACAAACCTGAAACAGGGGGGGGGTGCTCGTTTCGTGTATAGCCGTAGTCTTTGACCATAGACCCTCGCATCTCTACAATGCCGGGACGGGGCACGTTGGGTTTTCACCCACCAGGCAGACATTGCTTGCACCTAGCGCGACGCGCCGTGAGGTGTTGGGCGAGTCGCATGAAGGGTGAGCTGCATCCTACTAAGAACCGCTTGTGAGGCGGAACAGTGTGGGGGGCACAAGGACGGCGTGGGCTGCATGCAGTGTTTTCGTCCCGATAGATGCGTCGTCGGGTGCATCGTTGTGAGCGCGCTGTAAGGAGGTCGCTCTACGCACACTGTACTGAAAACACTGTACTCTGTACTGAAAGCACCGTACATTGTACTGAAAGTACCGTACCCTGTACTGAAACCACCGTACCCTGTGCTAAAATAACCGTACCCGGTTCTGAAAGCACCGTGCCCTGTACTGAAAGCACCGTTCCCTCTGCGGAAGGTATCGTCGGGTGGCCGTAAGATGTATCGCACGGGTATGACCTGGACGTGGAGGTCCTCGCTGCCTGGCACTGGACTGGCGACTGATTTGGTTTGCGATGCAGTTTAATAGCTATTCACGGTGCACGTGGCCTTTCTATTTACGTTTTTGTTGTGCGTGTGGAAATAATTGTTTTTTTTTGGCTGACGGCCACCCCTGCCAAAGCTTCCACACCTCGGACAGATCATCTACAGATATATCATCTACGGATATATCATCTACAGATAGATAATCTAGATCCTAACCCGCCGTTATGAGACGTTGTGCATGATCTGTACAGTACAGATCCAAGCGAGCAAACATGCGCTAGATCATGCAGATTTTTCGGCTCCCACCCGGCAACATGAGCTAGATCATACAGATCATACAGATCATACAGATCATACAGATTATCTGCCCTGAAAGATCTAGATCATCAAGTGGAAAATGATGATGATCTGTCTTATCTGTGAAAGCGTGAGCTTCGTGAAACCCTTTGGGGGGCGTACCGCGGCGGGGCACCTGGAGCGACGTCGCGGTGACACAATTTGCCACCGTGTTTTGGCGTTCTGTGCTATTAATACTTGGCACCTCGAACAGGTAATCGAGATTCCGACCTGATGATCTAGATATTTCCTGATCTGTATGATCTGTATGATCTGTATGATCTGTATGAACTGTATGATCTGTATGATTTGTATGATCTAGCTCATGTTGCCGGCGGGGAGCCGTAACACCTGCATGATTTAGGGCATGTTTTCCTGGGTCGGATCTGTGCTGCTGTACAGATCTTGCACGACGTCTCGTAATGGAACGTTAGGATCTAAATGTTCTACTGTAAATGATCTATCTGTAGATTTATCTGATATGTCCGACGAGTGTAAGTATGTATAGTGCATCCGCAGCTCGCAGGGGGGGGGGGCGGCTGTACAGACATTGGAAAGCTTTTGGAAAAAAAATGGTTGAACGTACGCTGGACCACCTGATAAATTTCTCGGAATGTTCTAGCATGTAAAGAGGAGTTAGAGTGGAATATCAGCCATTTTGGTCGAAACTGCAACAAGCCGCAAGGAAGCACTGAATAACATTTCCCTGGCTCGCAGAAAACAAATAATGCTCACAAGTCGCCACGTATCGACCACAACGGCTCCTTAAACCGCCCCCCAAGGGGATACGATAAGCAACATGTTTCTATGTACTATTAAAAAAATGAAAAAAAAACAGCTGTGAGATCGAGGATTTCGTCGAAACTCATTTTTGCCAGCTGAGTGTGATACTTCGATCGCGCGTACTTGAAGAGTTTTCTATGTTCTCATGAAGGATGTATGTATATGGGGGGGGGGAACGTGTTCAGCGCCCAAATGTTGGGAGGTGTCTCTTATCAGTAGTAGAAACGGTGCTCCTTTTCGAAAGGGGCGCGTGGTCAATGGTCAAATGATTCAGGGCAAGCAACAAATGAGTACGACTCCCTCCCCCCCCCTAATAGCTCCTTGCACCTCACAAAACAAAACCCCCTTGCGTGGTCGTTTGCGCCCGAATTCAGCGTTCGGCTCGGCAACAACCGCTTCGGCCAGCCGGGCGCTTGGCAGGTGTCGTTCTTCAGGGACACCATCGCCCCCCACAGCGGTTTCGGGGGGGGCGGCGGCGGTTACGCGAATAACGCCATCGGCACGGCGTCGTCCGCCCCCGTCTTTTCTACGGCCTCCCCTGCGGGAACTCCGAGGTGCGTGCTTGTTGTTGTTGTTGTTGCTGTTGTTGTCTTCACATTAAACAGTTTTTTTTACCCAACGACATCAGTACACCCAGTGCCCAACCTGGTTCTTCATCCTAGAAAGATAAAAATTATGTTGGTCACAGATTGTGAGACATGAAAAATTTCCAGCGCCTATTTACCGAGCCACGAGCTGTATATCACGCCGCAAAATTCAGGGGTTTTCACGCATATATTGAGGCGGGACGAGCAAGTCCAGCGGTCTGAAGAACAGGTGGAAAGTGACCAGTCGCCACGCGCAGGCGAAAGCCGCGCACAGACTTTGAACAAGTATATAGGTGCACCAGAAAGTCGACAGAAAGCGAAAGACCCGAGGGGTCGTTTTGTGTTTTTCTTTATTCCAGGAATTCGACCCCTCACTCCCCCCTCCGCTCCCCACGCCTCCCCCCTCCAACTGTTTTAACCTATCCCCCCACCGTTGTATCCTGGTCAACTTTGTTCTTGTTTATTTATTTATTGTTTTGTACGGTATTGTTTTGTTTTGTTTTTCGCATCTCCGGGGGGGTACGACGTTTTTTTTGTTTTTTTTTTGTCTTCAGGTTTTTCTCTCTTTCTCAATGTCTGTTGTGTCTGTCGTACCCGGTACGATGGGCAGGGTATTTGCCTTGTCTACTCTTCTTCCTGCGTTACAATGTAGTATATATATACTACCTCTGTGTCGTAGGTTTTGTGGCCACAGAGCTGTGTATCTCTCTAAGATGAGAACAGTCGGCACGGACACTACTATTAATAGGTGTTCGACGGGGCTATATACAAAGAACGGCTTCACGTGAAAGAACACATACATACACAGACACACACACATCCCTCGCTAATCATCAGACCACAGCAGTAACCCTTTTCCTGGCCTCGCTTCCCTGCTCTTGAAACGCGCTGTGGCGTGCCAACTGCTTTTTATCATCGCCCGTACCGTCTATCTACCTCAGGGACCTCGGGATACTGGCTCGCTCGATCAAGAGCGCCCACCAAGGGAGCGTACAAGACAGCAACGGGAACTCCACAAAACAGGCGATGTCCGGCGGAGGTGGCGGGGGGGCGGTTACGACGGGAAAGGGGGGGGTGGCGGCAGAAGACGCGGGCATGTCTCGCTGCCACGGATTTTTGCTGTCGACCTCCTGGCCGTTCTCCTTCCTCGGAGCCACCCTGGGCGCCGGTTATCAGCAGGTGACCGCTTTCGGGGCGAAGTTTTTATTTTATTTTATTTTCTCCGCTCTAATTCCAAGTTGTTTGGTCCCCACAAAAGCGCGGTGCAATGTTTTTTTTCAAGTGAGGGTTAAAAGGAGAACAGTCGACGGCAGCTTTTTGGCCTCGTGCTGATTGATGTAGATATTATATACGTGCGTATGCGATTATTTTTTTGAGTTTTTTTTTCGAGTGTCTGCCTTTTTAGGCGGGTTTGGGCGTGTAGTGGTGAGACAGACTGTGTTTCGTGACTGAGAAGCGTCCCCCGTCCCCCATCCCCCCCCCCCCCCCCCCCCCCCTCCCTGGTGACGGTTGATATACCGCCGGTTGCTGCTGATGTTTTATCACACAGCTATTACTGACACGGCTGCGTCATCGTTGCGGTTGCTTTGCTGGTCTCGTGCGCTTGGTACACAGCTATAACTGGCACCGCGCTGTGTGTCATAGTTGCGGTTTGCTTCGCTGGTCGCCCTTGACACACACAGCTGTTTGTTGATGACACAGCTGTAGCGTGGTGTTTTTTTGGTTCGTATAGCGTGTGTCTGCCGTCGTGGGCGAATACTAAGTAAGGCTCCCAGAGACTGTGCCATACGTACGCTGAGCTGTTTTTTTTTTTATGAAAGAGACTCGCCGTCGTGGGCGGGTTTCCAAGGGGGCGGGGGCGTTACCATCGTCCGGAGATTTCAACGTGGTGGGCCTACAGTAGGTCTCGACTCATCTATCTGTCAGAGCGAGCAGCACAGCGTATGAATCTCCCCCCTCACCCACGCCTACCTGTCTACCTGTTTGCGCACGAACCTGTAAAA
This sequence comes from Saccharina japonica, assembly GCA_008828725.1. Classification (NCBI taxonomy): domain Eukaryota; class Phaeophyceae; order Laminariales; family Laminariaceae; genus Saccharina; species Saccharina japonica. The sequence goes on from MEHQ01004410.1 coordinate 55,429, forward strand.
CGCTAACCCTGACTGCTTCTGTTGTTACTGCTAATGCTGCTGCTGCTGCTGCTGCTGCTGCTGTTCCTGCCGCTGTTCCTGCTATTCCTGCTACTGCTGCCGCCACTGCTGGTGCTGCTGGTGCTGGTGCTACTGCTACTGCTGGTGCTGGTGCTGCTGGTGCTACTGCTGGTGCTGCTGGTGCTGCTGTGCTGGTGCTGCTGCTGGTGCTACTGCTGTTTTCTGCTCCTGGTGCTATTGCTGTTTTCTGCTGCTGCTGTTTGCTGCTGCTGCTGCTGCTGCTGCTGCTTCTGCCTCTGCTGCTGCTACTGCCTCTGCTGCCTCTGCTGCTGCTACTGCTTCTACTGCTACTGCTGCTGCTGCTACTGCTTCTACCGCTGCTGCTGCCGCTGCTGCTACTGCTGCTGCTGCTGCTGCTGCTGGCTACTGCTGCTACTACTACTACTGGTACTGCTGTGGAACAGGTGGTGTCACCGCCGACCAACCCCCTGGGGCAGCATGGCTCTCACGCGCCAGCCCACCCTGCCGCCGCCACCGCCGCGGCTGCCATCGCCAGCAATGGTGGTGGTGGTAGCAGCAGCGGCGGCGGTAGTGGTGGTGGTGGTGGCAGCCGTACACTCGATGTGGTTACGCTATCCGGCGGTCTTTCGAAGGACTGGGGCCTTCCCCGCATGCTGCAACGGTTAGGCCAGCTTGGGCGGCGACGAGGGGCGTCGGGGGGGGG
>MEHQ01000251.1:0-72634 GCA_008828725.1 Saccharina japonica
GTGTGTTCGAGTACAGATCGCCAGGATCACACCCAGCAACCAAGCACCAAGCACCAAGCACCCAGCAACCCACGACCCATACGCCGAGTATATACGTATGTGTTCTGATTCCCCCATCACCATAGCAACCAAGCACCAAGCACCAAGCACCCAGCAACTCACGACCCATACGCCGAGTATACACGTACTCGTATGTGTTCTGATTCCCCCATCACCGTCATGTTTTCTCAGACGAGCCGATACAGCCTGCCGTCGGGGATGGATACGTTGGGGACAGGAGGAAAGCACTTCTCAAGAAGACTAACGACCGTCGTTGCGCCTGATGTTGCTCGTGTCCCAAAGACCCCTCCCGTCCAACAACCCAACACTGCGCATCCATGACCCACAGCACCCAGGAACGAAGCACCAAGCACCAAGCACCCAGCAACTCACGACCCATACGCCGAGTATACACGTACTCGTATGTGTTCTGATTCCCCCATCACCGTCATGTTTTCTCAGACGAGCCGATATCTTCATATCGTCTATAAAGATTTGATTTGTATAGTTGTGCCGAAATTTATTTCTTGGGAGGCAAACGATCCCGACTACTCGCAAGTTCTGGGTATTCCGTCCCGTGATCTATTCGGGCTGTTGGGCGGTGACGTGGATACGTACTGCTGTAGTCGTTTTTGGGGCTGTCACAGATGGTCAAAAGGGGGTATGGTTTCGGTCAAACGGGGTGAAAAAAGTGGTCAATCGGGGGGAGTAGATAAATTTAGTAGGTACGTGGGGTTATCCCCCCCCAAGATGTGGTCAAAGGGGGGACTTCGTTTGCTCCCTCGTGCGCCGCCGTCCCGTTAGGCCCAAGGACGTGCCTGAAAAAAAAATAAAAGTTGTGTGCGTGCTTGGCATGGGCTTCGGGCATCTCGCCAGGGCTTCGGAATGGCGTTTGAGGCCTGTATGGGCCCGCGGGAGCGCGTTCCGCGGGCGCATTTTGACCCTACCCCCAAATGGCCGTAAAACCAGGGGGTATACCCCCAAATGACCATTGCCCTTCTTTAAATAAAGCCACGCTGCGGCAGCTTTCAGAACTGTTTTTTGTCCGTTTGTGTCCGTTCGCGACCAGGGGGGTACACCCCCACGGGCACGTACCCAACCCATTAGGAAGAGCATCTATTGATGCTTCGAAGGGCTGCGCCCTTCTCAGCATCAAATATCTCCTCATTATTTTTTTTTTTCACGTATACCTACGTACGTATTTGACCTGCCGAGTACACAAACATGATGCCCGACGTTTCCGGCCGCTGCTGCTGCTGCTTTCCTTTTTAATTGTGTTTCATTTTTTTACGATAACTTGATCTTGGAACCATTGTACCATTTTTCGTTTTTTCATGTATACCTACATACCTACCGATCCACTCCTGTACAAGGTTTTGCGCTGACACGTATTTGACCTGCCCAGTACACAGCAGTAGTATAATAGTACACATACATGATGCCCTGCCAGTTTTCGTCGTTTCCATAGAATATGCACCAACACACACAGCCCAGCGATCCACTTAATGCCCACTGTACAAGGTTGTTGCGCTGACACGCATCGCTTAACAAGAAATGTTGGTGGGTGGTGTTGGTGATGGTGGGACTACCAGCCCAGGGACCAACCGACCCACCCAGTAACTCTCTCACCCACCACGCACACCCATCAACTACTTGCCGGTCACTAAAAAAAGAGTTTCTGTGCTGACACAAATCGCTTAAAAAACAACGATCCAATCAATCACGATTATTGTAGGAACACAGCAAAAAGAGAAGAACTGCCAACGCAGTAGCTTACTGCAGTTAGGAGTTTGACCACCTGAAGGCGTCTGTCGCGCTCCTCATTCCACCCGTTCTTGTAAATAAGAACTTGTAAGTCTGTATGGGTGGAATACCTCAATTCATCGATAGCCAACTTTCGAGTTATATAAGAAATCTGCGGGTCCACACTAACTCAACTAGTTAATTGATTAATTTCATCCCCACCCGCCTTATAGAAACCAAAGAGCGACAGTTCGGTGCATATTTGACCCTTTGCGTTGTTTTCGGCGACGTCTTTGTTTGTTTTTCTCCGAGTGTTACCTTCAAAAATAAGCTACACGGAGAGCTAGAACACGCGCAAACACCTGTCAGGCATGGACCCCATGGCACTCGGAGCGGTGAGATAGTTACATAGGGAAGGAATGATTAGGTTCCACATCGTACCAGGAAGATGTGGAATCATACGACTTGAGAGCTACATATTATTATGTATGTATATGTTACGATGCAGTCACAGACTGATTTGCAGCACCAGCAGGTTCTCGCATTTGGTACTACGTACAGCTAGCTGTTGTACAGATCATATCTATCTAATATCCATCAGTATGTGCACTGATACGGAGTAAATGATATATGCCCCCATGATGGATTTCTTACCAAGGGGAATAACCTAAAACGGGTACACCCGCGCCGGTTTGAGTCAAAAACGGGTACAGCATGGAATCGAGTCAAAACAACACATCCCACGCCAAAATCACGTCTTGCCCGTCTCTGAGGGGTAGTGATAACCAGGCACACTTGTCGGCGCCTAACTATATGCTTAGACGTGTCCGGATGATGTTTGAAGGGTTCAGGTCCGGGTGGGGTCGGAAGCAGGGTCAGGGGTGTTTCGACGCACAGGGTTCTGGCGGCAAGCATGTGTGTTTCACTTGGTCTCAGGGTGTACCAGAAATACACCACATACGTACAGCAGCAATCGTTATTACAGTACAAATACATCGGTCGTATATATCATACGTATGTTGATACTGCTGTACCACAGTATGTTAGGTGAATGGTCGTTTATAAGACTCTGAAAACGTACGTACTACGTACCAAGGTGGGTAAAATGGTTGAATAGAGTCCAAGTGGATTGTGAAAAAGAACAAGCTTGAAAGGAAATGAATAAACGAAAGAGCGGCCGCAGACGCAGTGGAGAGCGAGGTACACTGTAGGCAAGTGGTTGACCAAAACAAATAACCAAAAACGGTTGAAAGCCAAGCATAATATACATTTACAGTTGAACCCGGCACATTTTCTCTAAAAAATGGGTACAATTTCAATTTGTTTTTGGCCAATCGCGTGGCTCGCTGTGGGCGTGCTTTTTACTTGATCCCAGCATGTACCCGCTCTTGAGTGAAAACCGACCGGGTATACCCGTTTTTGGTTATGGCCCTTGTATCAAAGTGAAGACCCTGAACAAATATGTTCGATAGTAATACCATTATTTAATAGTATGTGCAAAACACCAATTAGAGCCGATTTGACCGTTTACACCCAGTCGCCTTTCAGGAAATAACGAGCGCAAAGCGTTAATGCGGAGGGAGGTAGAATGGACTTTAGAATCTGAGAAGAAAAAAAGATGAACAAACATGGTTGGGGTTACTATAGCTCATAGTATAGAAGATCGTAATAAGCCATCGTCAAAAACCAATGGGTTTACGAGTATATATAGAAGATCCAAGAAGCCATCCAAAATCAAGTAATATCACTAATCAGTTATACATTCGTGACATATTCTCGTATAGTCCGTAAACGGCGTCTGTTCTTTGTGGGAGCCGTGGCATGGCAACCCAAGGGGCGACTACCCAGTCGGATTATGTTCGGGACCATGACGGGTGGGGAGGGACGCAGACCGGGCGGACAACCAAAGTCCTGGCAGAAATGCCTTGCTGAAGACCTCAAGGTGTTTCAAGCCTCCAAGGGGTCCACGGCACAGGTCCCGTTGGTGTTTGGAGTAGAGACCGCAGTATGGACCATTGCAGCAACTAAAGTGGGCAAGTGGCACAGGGGGGTCCTCGAAGCGGCTGAACAGTTCATGGTCCGGTGGCACAAGGTAGAGGCGGAACTGAGTAGACAGCGCCACGCATCCGTTGCGGGGGGTGCAAAAGGGAATGGGAAGGGGGGGGGCAACAGTCGTACGGAAACCGCGGCTGATGAGAGCAGGAGGGAAACAGCCGACAGGGTAGCAAGGTACCAGGCTGACTAGTAAGTCCCACCTAGACTACCCGTGCCGCGCACCTCTGTGGCCGCTTCGAACGCGGCACTGTTTCTGGTGGTCTTTCTTTCCCTTTGTTTGTTTGTTTGTTTGATTTTTTTTCTTATTTTTCTTTTTTTCATTTTTCTTTTTGCTTGTTGTATTGCCTGTTGTTGCTTCTCAAGGGGGGCACAACAGCGATGCTACAACCCCTCGCATCATTTGCTTCGTTTACTTTGTTTCACTTATTTATGTTACCGTGATCGCTTTTGCCTTTGTTTCTCCGCCTTCCGTATTTGTCCTAGGACTTTCTTTGGTGGCTTAGCTACGTACGTATTCATTTTGTTTTTGTCATTCCCCGTTCTCTTTCCGGGACTCTCGTGTGTTACACGAGAACGAAACGGAATTGGGTTGGAAGTGCCACGTACCCGTTGTATGGGTGGCGCCCAAGGGAAGGGAGACGGAGGGTGGGGGGGGTCATAGGGAAACCAGGACGGACGAAAGCAGGAAAGAGACGGCAAACAGAGTAGGTGCCAGACCGACTAGCTGGTAGGGGAGGTGATATACGAACCCTCGAGGGTTCGTTAATAGCACGAACCCTCGGCCGGGGGTACGTCTATATATACCACGAACCCCCCTCCAGTACGTATTAATAGTAATAGTACTACTGCTGCTGTATTGGGCCGCGTATTGCACAGTATTTGGTAACAACGTACCTGGTATGAAATAGTAAGCTGAACAATACACAACAAGGTTGCACAGATGCTCCGAGTATACTCGATACTCCGAGTATACTCGGAGTATCGAGTATTTTTCGTACTCCGAGTACTGAGAGTATTGGAGTACTGGTGGCCTAAATTATCGGAGTACTTGGAGTATGAGCAGTACTGAAGGCCTAAATACTCCGAGTACTGGGAGTATAAGCAATACGTATACTCGAGTGCAAGCAGTACTTGGAGTCAAAACATCTAGATTACTCGGAGTACTCCGAGTATCGAAAGTACCACTCTGTCCCGAAATATAAGCACAATTTTTCGTGAATATTAATGCATAAAAGGTTCTTATATTTCGGGACAGAGTGGTATTGGACACCGAAATACTGTGAGTACACAAAATACTCGAAGTACTTTTTTCTTGAAACTACTCTAATTATACTCCGAGGTAATGGGAGCATCTATCTGTGAATTTTTAAATGCTATAAACGCCAGTCACATGCTCCTAGAACCTAGAACCTGGGAGGAATGACGGCCAAGTCTTTTAAATGATGCAAAGATGCTCCTAATGTACTTCACACTCCGAGTATAATCCGAGTATCGAGTACATTTCGTACTCCGAGTACTTAAGAGTATTAGGGTACTGGCGGCCTGAATACTCGGAGTACTTGGAGTATGAGCAGTACTGAAGCCCCAAATACTTGGAGCACAAGAGTACCGGCAGTATCGGACCCCGAAATACTCCGAGTACAGGTAGTATCGAGAGTGTTCATACCCTAAATACAGCAGGGTATGAGCAGTATCCCGGAGTATGGAACCCCGAAATACTCCGAGTGCACGAAGTACCTCAAGTATTTTATCTCCAATACTCCTTACTTTACTCGGAGTATTTCGGGTACGAACACTCTCGATACTGCCTGTTCTCGGAGTATTTCGGGGTCCGATACTACTGCCGGTACTCTTGTACTCCGAGTATTTGGAGCTTCAGTACTGCTCATACCCCAAGTACTCCGAGTATTCAGGCCGCCAGTACCCTAATACTCTTAAGTACTCGGAGTACGAAATGTACTCGATACTCGGAGTATACTCGGAGTGTGAAGTACATTATGAGCATCTTTGCATCATTTAAAAGACTTGGCCGTCATTCCTCCCAGGTTCTAGGTTCTAGCAGCATGTGACTGGCGTTTATAGCATTTAAAAATTCACAGATAGATGTTCCCATTACCTCGGAGTATAATTAGAGTATTTTCGAGAAAAAAGTACTTCGGGTACTTTGTGTACTCGCAGTATTTCAGTGTCCAATACAACTCTGTCCCGAAATATAGGCACCTTTTATATATTAATATTCACGAAAAATTGTGCTTATATTTCGGGACAGATTGGTACTTTCGATACTCGGAGTACTCCGTGTAATCCAGATGTTTTGACTCCAAGTACTGCTTGTACTCGAGTATACGCACTGCTTATACTCCCAGTACTCGGAGTATTTAGGCCTTCAGTACTGCTCATACTCCAAGTACTCCGATAATTTAGGCCACCAGTACTCCAATACTCTCAGTACTCGGAGTACGAAAAATCCTCGATACTCCGAGTATACTCGGAGTATCGAGTATACTCGGAGCATCTGTCCAACCTTGTTGTGTATTGTTCAGCTTACTATTTCATACCAGGTACGTTGTTACCAAATACTGTGCAATACGCGGCCCAATACAGCAGCAGTACTATTAGAATTAATACGTACTGGAGGGGGGTTCTTGGTATATATAGACGTACCCCCGGCCGAGGGTTCGTGCTATTAACGAACCCTCGAGGGTTCGTATATCACCTCCCAGCTGGTAGAACCTGCCTGTACTACAGGCACAAACCTGCCTCAGCTGGCCTTTGGTGTGCAGCGGCTGGCTGTCCTATCCTGTCGTTCTCAGTCTTGCTCTGTTGGCGCTGTTTCGGTCCATTTCATTTGGTTTTTATTCATTTGGTTTTTATTGGGGGTCGCATCTCCTCTGGGAGAAGCACGACACTTTCTTTCTTTTTTGTCATGCTTTTTATTTGGTTGCTTGATTGTTGATTTGCTTGAGTATATTTACTTTTTATTAGTTTTTCTTTTCGCTTTTTTCTTTTTTCTCTTTTTTTCTCTTGCATGCACCTGGATTGCTAGCAGGGTAGGTCTTGCCTGTCGTATATGGCGTTGCATTGTCTGCTCTGCTTACTGCACTGAGTGTAGTATCTCTGTGTCGTAGTTTTGTGACCACAGAACTGGTACCTTTTTAGGATGAAGAATCGGCACGGACACTGGGTGTGCTGGATGTCGACGGGTAGAAAGGAAGGTTTAATGTGAAGAACACACACACATAGTCCGTCCGGCTCCAAATATCCGAAATTCCCCCATCACCAAGGAACATTTATCTCGGCTATGGGTAGGTTGTTGAAAAAACAGAGATACCCTTAAAACGGCCCTCTCGAGACGGAGATAATAACACGTCGATTTTTTTATTTTATTATTATTTAGCCTGATGTTTGCAAAAAACGTGAATTTCTGGTCCAAGCTTAGGTAGATTGTAATGTTGCCACACAATATTTAGACTGCGTATTTAGCTAGCTCGTCACATTTCGATTTGCGCCTGGGCTGTTTTCTGTTTGAAAAAAATCGATAAACTGACGGAGATATCGGCAATAAAGCGGATTTTGAAGGTCGTTTTGTTCAAGTTTACATTAAATAATGGTGTGTGGGATTTTATTTAGAGGGCGGCAAACAACGAATTGAAGCCATATGCGCAGGGTTTTTTTTCTTCTTTCCTGGAAGGCGAAAGTTCGTTAGATATTGAGGATTTATCCCAAAAGGACTGATTTTGGCCAATTTTTGGCCGGTCTTGGTGTTTTTTTTTCTTGATGCTGTGTTGCCTAATTACTTGTTATTAGTGTGAAATTTTGTTTTCGTTCAAAATTTCAGCATCGATTCGTCTTGTCTTTGCGATCACGAATTTACAGTTTTCAATGTTCAACTTTATTTGTTAAGCTCGGTATAGCATAAAACGTGAATGGAAGTATTGTCCCGGATGGACAATAGGAGCCGATAAGTAAAATCGCCCTGTTACGAGGTACCCGCATCGTTGCTCGGTCAAATGAGACTAGGCTAATATTAAGATTTCAACCCGTTCTTTTCTGTCACAAGCAGCACGTTGTTGTAAAGTGTAGGGGGCGCCTATGCCCACGTACTCTTTATACCAGGTGAAAGTATGTACCAAATAGAAAAGTTGTATATATCATAGGAAAAGTAGCACCTCACCCCGTACAGGCCGTATGCACATACAGTAATAATAGTAACATTGACTATATACATAACACCCTATAGGGAAAATACCAAGTTTCAGTCTTGCTTTTATCTGTCTTGCACTGCAGTAAAACGCGGGGGGGGGACATAGGGTACTTGTATTATTAATTCGTAGCAGTATAAATGTTACCAGGTATGGTACAAGGTACAAAATTGAGCCATCAATTGTATCAGATACGTTGCACCCTTCAGGAATAAGATTATCAAAACGTTTCTTTGTAATATATGGAAACAACGTAATGAGCGCCCATATGTTGAAGGTGTCTCTATTAGGAGTAGGAACGGTGCCCTGTCTCGAAAGGGATGAAAGGTCAATGGTCAAATGACTAAGGCAAGCAACAAATGAGTACGCCCCTCCCCCCCCCCCTGTGTTTCCCGCAGTGCAAGACAGAAAAAAGCAAGACTGAAACTTGGTATTTTCCCTATAGGGTGTTATGTATATAGTCAATGTTACTATTATTACTGTATGTGCATACGGCCTGTACGGGGTGAGGTGCTACTTTTCCTATGATATATACAACTTTTCTATTTGGTACATACTTTCACCTGGTATAAAGAGTACGTGGGCATAGGCGCCCCCTACACTTTACAACAACGTGCTGCTTGTGACAGAAAAGAACGGGTTGAAATCTTAATATTAGCCTAGTCTCATTTGACCGAGCAACGATGCGGGTACCTCGTAACAGGGCGATTTTACTTATCGGCTCCTATTGTCCATCCGGGACAATACTTCCATTCACGTTTTATGCTATACCGAGCTTAACAAATAAAGTTGAACATTGAAAACTGTAAATTCGTGATCGCAAAGACAAGACGAATCGATGCTGAAATTTTGAACGAAAACAAAATTTCACACTAATAACAAGTAATTATGCAACACAGCATCAAGAAAAAAAAACACCAAGACCGGCCAAAAATTGGCCAAAATCAGTCCTTTTGGGATAAATCCTCAATATCTAACGAACTTTCGCCTTCCAGGAAAGAAGAAAAAAAACCCTGCGCATATGGCTTCAATTCGTTGTTTGCCGCCCTCTAAATAAAATCCCACACACCATTATTTAATGTAAACTTGAACAAAACGACCTTCAAAATCCGCTTTATTGCCGATATCTCCGTCAGTTTATCGATTTTTTTCAAACAGAAAACAGCCCAGGCGCAAATCGAAATGTGACGAGCTAGCTAAATACGCAGTCTAAATATTGTGTGGCAACATTTCAATCCACCTAAGCGTGGACCAGAAATTCACGTTTTTTGCAAACATCAGGCTAAATAATAATAAAATAAAAAAATCGACGTGTTATTATCTCCGTCTCGAGAGGGCCGTTTTAAGGGTATCTCTGTTTTTTCAACAACCTACCCATAGCCGAGATAAATGTTCCTTGGTGATGGGGGAATTTCGGATATTTGGAGCCGGACGGACTATGTGTGTGTGTTCTTCACATTAAACCTTCCTTTCTACCCGTCGACATCCAGCACACCCAGTGTCCGTGCCGATTCTTCATCCTAAAAAGGTACCAGTTCTGTGGTCACAAAACTACGACACAGATATACTACACTCAGTGCAGTAAGCAGAGCAGACAATGCAACGCCATATACGACAGGCAAGACCTACCCTGCTAGCAATCCAGGTGCATGCAAGAGAAAAAAAGAGAAAAAAGAAAAAAGCGAAAAGAAAAAATAATAAAAAGTAAATATACTCAAGCAAATCAACAATCAAGCAACCAAATAAAAAGCATGACAAAAAAGAAAGAAAGTGTCGTGCTTCTCCCAGAGGAGATGCGACCCCCAATAAAAACCAAATGAAATGGACCGAAACAGCGCCAACAGAGCAAGACTGAGAACGACAGGATAGGACAGCCAGCCGCTGCACACCAAAGGCCAGCTGAGGCAGGTTTGTGCCTGTAGTACAGGCAGGTTCTACCAGCTGGGAGGTGATATACGAACCCTCGAGGGTTCGTTAATAGCACGAACCCTCGGCCGGGGGTACGTCTATATATACCAAGAACCCCCCTCCAGTACGTATTAATTCTAATAGTACTGCTGCTGTATTGGGCCGCGTATTGCACAGTATTTGGTAACAACGTACCTGGTATGAAATAGTAAGCTGAACAATACACAACAACAAGGTTGGTTGCACAGATGCTCCGAGTATACTCGATACTCCGAGTATACTCGGAGTATCGAGTATTTTTCGTACTCCGAGTACTGAGAGTATTGGAGTACTGGTGGCCTAAATTATCGGAGTACTTGGAGTATGAGCAGTACTGAAGGCCTAAATACTCCGAGTACTGGGAGTATAAGCAGTACGTATACTCGAGTACAAGCAGTACTTGGAGTCAAAACATCTGGATTACACGGAGTACTCCGAGTATCGAAAGTACCAATCTGTCCCGAAATATAAGCACAATTTTTCGTGAATATTAATATATAAAAGGTGCCTATATTTCGGGACAGAGTTGTATTGGACACTGAAATACTGCGAGTACACAAAGTACCCGAAGTACTTTTTTCTCGAAAATACTCTAATTATACTCCGAGGTAATGGGAYCATCTATCTGTGAATTTTTAAATGCTATAAACGCCAGTCACATGCTGCTAGAACCTAGAACCTGGGAGGAATGACGGCCAAGTCTTTTAAATGATGCAAAGATGCTCATAATGTACTTCACACTCCGAGTATACTCCGAGTATCGAGTACATTTCGTACTCCGAGTACTTAAGAGTATTAGGGTACTGGCGGCCTGAATACTCGGAGTACTTGGGGTATGAGCAGTACTGAAGCTCCAAATACTCGGAGTACAAGAGTACCGGCAGTATCGGACCCCGAAATACTCCGAGAACAGGCAGTATCGAGAGTGTTCGTACCCGAAATACTCCGAGTAAAGAAAGGAGTGTTGGAGATAAAATACTTCAGGTACTTCGTGCACTCGGAGTATTTCGGGGTTCCATACTCCGGGATACTGCTCATACCCTGCTGTATTTAGGGTATGAACACTCTCGATACTGCCTGTACTCGGAGTATTTCGGGGTCCAATACTGCCGGTACTCTTGTCCTCCAAGTATTTGGGGCTTCAGTACTGCTCATACTCCAAGTACTCCGAGTATTCAGGCCGCCAGTACCCTAATACTCTTAAGTACTTGGAGTACGAAATGTACTCGATACTCGGAGTATACTCGGAGTGTGAAGTACATTAGGAGCATCTTTGCATCATTTAAAAGACTTGGCCGTCATTCCTCCCAGGTTCTAGGTTCTAGGAGCATGTGACTGGCGTTCATAGCATTTAAAAATTCACAGATAGATGCTCCCATTACCTCGGAGTATAATTAGAGTATTTTCGAGAAAAAAGTACTTCGAGTACTTTGTGTACTCGCAGTATTTCGGTGTCCAATACCACTCTGTCCCGAAATATAAGCACCTTTTATACATTAATATTCACAAAAAATGGTGCTTATATTTCGGAACAGAGTGGTACTTTCGATACTCGGAGTACTCCGAGTAATCTAGATGTTTTGACCCCAAGTACTGCTTGTACTCGGGTATACGTACTGCTTATACTCCCAGTACTGAGTACTCGGAGTATTTAGGCCTTCAGTACTGCTCATACTCCAACTACTCCGATAATTTAGGCCACCAGTACTCCAATACTCTCAGTACTCGGAGTACGAAAACTCGGAGCATCTGTGCAACCTTGTTGTGTATTGTTCAGCTTACTATTTCATACCAGGTACGTTGTTACCAAATACTGTGCAATACGCGGCCCAATACAGCAGCAGTAGTACTATTACTATTAATACGTACTGGAGGGGGGTTCGTGGTATATATAGACGTACCCCCGGCCGAGGGTTCGTGCTATTAACGAACCCTCGAGGGTTCGTATATCACCTCCCCTACCAGCTAGTCGGTCTGGCAACTACTCTGTTTGCCGTCTCTTTCCTGCTTTCGTCCGTCCTGGTTTCCCTATGACCCCCCCCACCCTCCGTCTCCCTTCCCTTGGGCGCCACCCATACAACGGGTACGTGGCACTTCCAACCCAATTCCGTTTCGTTCTCGTGTAACACACGAGAGTCCCGGAAAGAGAACGGGGAATGACAAAAACAAAATGAATACGTACGTAGCTAAGCCACCAAAGAAAGTCCTAGGAAAAATACGGAAGGCGGAGAAACAAAGGCAAAAGCGATCACGGTAACAAATAAGTGAAACAAAGTAAACGAAGCAAATGATGCGAGGGGTTGTAGCATCGCTGTCGTGCCCCCCTTGAGAAGCAACAACAGGCAATACAACAAGCAATAAAAGAAAATTGAAAAAAAGAAAAATAAGAAAAAAAATCAAACAAACAAACAAAGGGAAAGAAAGACCACCAGAAACAGTGCCGCGTTCGAAGCGGCTACAGAGGTGCGCGGCACGGGTAGTCTAGGTGGGACTTACTAGTCAGCCTGGTACCTTGCTACCCTGTCGGCTGTTTCCCTCCTGCTCTCATCAGCCGCGGTTTCCGTACGACTGTTGCCCCCCCCCTTCCCATTCCCTTTTGCACCCCCCGCAACGGATGCGTGGCGCTGTCTACTCAGTTCCGCCTCTACCTTGTGCCACCGGATCATGAACTGTTCAGCCGCTTCGAGGACCCCCCTGTGCCACTTGCCCACTTTAGTTGCTGCAATGGTCCATACTGCGGTCTCTACTCCAAACACCAACGGGACCTGTGCCGTGGACCCCTTGGAGGCTTGAAACACCTTGAGGTCTTCAGCAAGGCATTTCTGCCAGGACTTTGGTTGTCCGCCCGGTCTGCGTCCCTCCCCACCCGTCATGGTCCCGAACATAATCCGACTGGGTAGTCGCCCCTTGGGTTGCCGTGCCACGAGCTCCCCAAAGAACAGACGCCGTTTACGGACTATACGAGAATATGTCACGAATGTATAACTGATTAGTGATATTACTTGATTTTGGATGGCTTCTTGGATCTTCTATATATACTCGTAAACCCATTGGTTTTTGACGATGGCTTATTACGATCTTCTATACTATGAGCTATAGTAACCCCAACCATGTTTGTTCATCTTTTTTTCTTCTCAGATTCTAAAGTCCATTCTACCTCCCTCCGCATTAACGCTTTGCGCTCGTTATTTCCTGAAAGGCGACTGGGTGTAAACGGTCAAATCGGCTCTAATTGGTGTTTTGCACATACTATTAAATAATGGTATTACTATCGAACATATTTGTTCAGGGTCTTCACTTTGATACAAGGGCCATAACCAAAAACGGGTATACCCGGTCGGTTTTCACTCAAGAGCGGGTACATGCTGGGATCAAGTAAAAAGCACGCCCACAGCGAGCCACGCGATTGGCCAAAAACAAATTGAAATTGTACCCATTTTTTAGAGAAAATGTGCCGGGTTCAACTGTAAATGTATATTATGCTTGGCTTTCAACCGTTTTTGGTTATTTGTTTTGGTCAACCACTTGCCTACAGTGTACCTCGCTCTCCACTGCGTCTGCGGCCGCTCTTTCGTTTATTCATTTCCTTTCAAGCTTGTTCTTTTTCACAATCCACTTGGACTCTATTCAACCATTTTACCCACCTTGGTACGTAGTACGTACGTTTTCAGAGTCTTATAAACGACCATTCACCTAACATACTGTGGTACAGCAGTATCAACATACGTATGATATATACGACCGATGTATTTGTACTGTAATAACGATTGCTGCTGTACGTATGTGGTGTATTTCTGGTACACCCTGAGACCAAGTGAAACACACATGCTTGCCGCCAGAACCCTGTGCGTCGAAACACCCCTGACCCTGCTTCCGACCCCACCCGGACCTGAACCCTTCAAACATCATCCGGACACGTCTAAGGGTAGAGTTAGGCCCCGACAAGTTTGCCTGGTTATCACTACCCCTCAGAAACGGGCATGATGTGATTTTGGCCAATCTATCCCGTGATGGCTCGTGGGATGTTGTGTTTTGACTCGATTCCATTATGTACCCGTTTTTGACTCAAACCGGCGCGGGTTCCTGTTTCGCCGCCTGTGGCCACCATCTATATCCTAAGATAGCGATCGTTTTCTCGCTACTATTTAGTGTACCAAACTGCTCCATGTCACACTCGTCTATTTTCCTCATCTCCTCCTCAAGCACATCCCTTTCCTCCTTGTACCTTTCACATTATCCCACTATGTGAATTCTACTCTCTATGGCTTTGCCACATGGGCACATCTGTGCATCTACTTCCTCCTCCTCCCGGCTACTGGTATACCTCCTTCTTCTTTCTGGCAGGTCCAGGTCCCCTACACCAAATCGCAGTTTCAGCTTTTTCGCGAAGTCGATTGGGCCGTGCAGATACCTTTTCATTCCTATTCCTTCTCTCACCCCCCCGTATATCTCTAAGTGTTCTTCCCCTTCCACCTTCTTTCTTAGCGCTAGCCTTTCTCTTCTTTCTATCCTTTATTTTACTTCTGTCTTGTATCCGCTAAATTTCTCCATGGCCAGCATCTCTTTTTGGTTTCCTATATCCTTTCATACTTTCTCGACTACTGTACGTTATCCCACCTAATCCCAGCTCGCCCTTTGGTTACTTTCTCCCATACAGCTTTACCAGCCATGGCTGGCAACCTCTTATTTGGCATGTTCTTTGCTTTATATTGCCTTTTTAACTTAGGCACGTCTCTATTTGTCGTAAGTGGGTACACTCCCAGTTCTGCTCTCAATACCGTATTACTTGTCGTACTTAAGCATCCTAGTACGTTTTTAGCTGCCGTCATCTGTACGGTTTCCAGCTGTTTTACGTGCTTCGCATTCCCTTTTCATACTTCTCCTGCATATTATAGCTTTGGGACAATCACATTCATCAGTGTACATCTCCTAATTCAAGTGTCAAGGTGCGAGTCTGTTAAGACTGCTTCCATCTTGCCTACGTGTGCCTTACCCGTGTCTATTTGTTTGGTTATGTGTGCATCCCAAAAGCATTAGTTTTAGATATCTACGCCAAGGTACGTATACTGGTCCACGATGGGCAATTCATCTTCTCCCCACTTCCACTTACAAGTTACCCGACTCTCCTTATCTTCGTTACATACAACTACTGCGCACTTTTTTACGTTTGCCGTCACTCTCCACTTCCTGGTGTACTCTAGTGCCTTCTCTATTTGTTTCTGCAGCCCTTCGGGTGTTTCTGATATGCAGACGAACTCATCCGCAAACACCAATCTCGACACCGTATCGTCCCCCACCGTGACTCCCTGCGATGCTGCTTCTACTGCTATTATCGAATCATTAGTATACACCTTGAATAGGTTAGGTGATAGCGTACATCCCTGTGCAACTCCTTGTAGGATACCAACGTACTTCGATAGTTCCCCGTCTAACATCACAGCACTTCTTGTACATTCCGTCATCTTTTTTATTATTGTCCACATCTTTCCTCTTATCCCTATTTCCCAGATCTTTTTCCACGGCTCATTTCTCCATACTGTATCGTAGGCCTTCTGTACATTCAAAAATAAACAGTACGTTGTTAGCCCCGCGTCTTTACTGCCTTGGATTATCTTACCTAATGTGTACACATGGTCGACGCAGCTACGGTTTGGCCTAAATCCTGCTTGCCCTTCGCTAATTGTTTCTTCCTTCTCCATCATCGTTCCCATTCTATCGTTCAAACTCTTACAGAACGTTTTACCTACAGTGCTTAGGAGCATTATTCCCCTATAATTACCCTGGTCAGCCTTGTCTCCTTTCCTAAACAAGTTAACTACTCCTCCTTCGCTCCATATCTTAGGTGCGTACTCGTTTTGCTATATCCAGTTATACAACTTAACCATCATGGTAAGCATTCCTTCTCCCCCGTACTCCATAAATTCATTTGCTATTTGGCCTGCCCCTGCTGCCTTTCTATTCCGAAGTTTAGCTACACATGACGGGGGACAGGGGGGGGCTCTATATGTATGGTCGTGTTTGTGTAGTCACAGGTCCTCACGTCCTTACGACATTTTGGGTGGAGAGCAGGGTGGAGAACGTAGTACTTGTTGTTTTATATAAACGTTCAAGTCTTGTTGCTGTGTCGTTGATATGCTGTATTTCATTACAGCCAGTATTATTTCCGAAGTTGAAAGTGCTTCTTCGGGGAATGAGCTGCTGTTTTTATTTCTAGCTGCTGTTGTGATGCCCAGGTTGTATTCGATATGGCTCGAGGTGGCGCCTAAATCAAACCTGAAGGTTCCTTACCATGGCGTTCCCGAATTGAGCTGTATTGTTTGTTTGTAAGTTTTTCGTTGTTCGTCTGGTATCTTCGAACAAGGATGGTCACGAGTGAGTGGCGGCTTGGTCGATTGAGTGCATGGTGGAATGTGTTTGAAATGACATGACGATATGTCACGTTTTGTTGTCTATCTCACGCAATGTTGTGTTGTTGAAGAATATATATGTGCGATGAGTTCTATACGAGTATGATACTCGTATAAGTATCTCTCATATACACGGATTGGTTTGGGGGCTAGAGGTGTCATAGGTTGAAGGCAGAAGGCCAATAGATGGGCCAAGTGTGAGTATGAAGGGGAGGCCGGGGCGAAGGGAAGGGCGAAAAATGGTAGAAATCTGGAAAAAACGCGAGTCCGAAACTCCCAAGTATCTCGCCGCATAAAAAAAAACGGATACGACAATCGTTAGTTTCTCCGCACAGACAGCTTGTTCTGTTGTTACGGATTATTATTAGTATCTTTCCATGTGTGATAGGATACATACACTGCTGTGCAGTGGCACTCATACTGCAGAAGAGCGGGTATTCGTACGCAACTCCGGCCGATCTACTGCTCGTCGCTCGTCGACTAGCTGATACATGGGTAGGACGTGCGTAGGACGGATGACGGCGACGACAATTCGGCAGCGTTCGATACCTGGATGCCAGATCAGCTTTTGTACTGGTCCTCGTAGTAGAGTAGTATGCACATGAGCAATACGTGCGGTGTCTTGTACTGTGTATAGCAGTAGATGCTCGGGGTGCAAGGAAGGAACATATAATGGCTGCCACAAAAATCAGAGGCAGGCGAGAGTACAGCTGAACTAAGATTTTTCCCCTAGGCGTTATATAAGCAGGCTGGTCGTGATAGATACTGCAACCTGACGAAAGCCGCAGCAGTATGCAACACGTTGAGCACTGACCGGGGGGCACGTTGTGGGAAACAAACACGTACTGGTACACCACATACTACTCGCAGCTACCTGTCTGTGGTGTGTCCCATTTTGTCTATAATCTGCGAGACTGATTAAAAACGGTAAAACACGTACCAGGGATACCGGTGTACAGCAAGTTGGTCGCTGGTGGGCAATATAACAGCAGTTCATGGCTTACGAGAGACTGGGAGACCGGAACGCGGGGACTAGGAAAGGATTTACCCAGCAAAACTCACCCCTGAGGTCGTGACTCCGGGATAGACGTCTGCAGCAGGTTCAGTACCACTGCCGATGGTTTCCGGCGGTCTAATCTGGTCTTCTATACACCTATGACACGGCAAATTCTCGAAGTACCCGGGCGAGCACAAACGTCATATATACCAAGAATTGACCAATCAAAACAGTACCAGGTACATATCAGCCCAGCCGTTGTAAAAAACAAATTCTAGGAATTTCCTTGGCTCGTTTTTATAAATTTGATAAAGTGTAGTGGCCAAAATCAGGTTTGTGGCCAAAACAGGGTACCATTTCATTGTATTTTAGTGACCACGACGAACCCAGGGCGCCATCTCATTCGCCACCGCCGGCCACCATCTGGCCCTGGCCACAAACCCATCGGGTATACCCGATTTCGGCCACTCAACCCCCAAGAGGTACCCGATTATTACACCCACCTACTCGAACATGGCCAGGCTGTTCGATAACAACGCCCCAAAAGCCCACAACGCACCAGCCGACGATTACGACCAAGTTCGTCGAAGTTCATGCCCCCAGCCAGCCATGTTACCGACAATGATTTTGTTGATTCGCGCAGCCTCTCACTCATACGAGTACCCTGCCGAGGTGGCTGGGAGCTCGTGGCTGGGTCAAGAGCAACCACATCCACTTTGTTCTGAGAGCTACTCGTACTTTTTGCAATAAGAGGTCTATTCGTCGTATTATTTTTAATCTGGACGCCTCCATTCAGAAGTATGATGAAATTCCACAGGACGGTCGAGACCGGTCCACGAAACGGAGGCTTATTCCTCATTTTGAGGGCAAAAACCTGAGGTGTTTTCGTTAAATAAATACAAAAACAAAATGTGAGTCCGAAACTTTAAAATACGACAGCGAAGCAGCGAATGAGACAAACAAACTCTACTGCCCTGCTGGTGAGCCCCGGACAGCTTCAGCACGGAATACAGGGAGTGGTTGTATCCACCACACAGCAATTAGATGACTCAGCTGGTAGAGGAGGTAATCCCCCACACCGACCATAGTAGGGAGAATCTCGGAGGAGTAGGGCTGGGTGCTGGCGATCGCAGCGGCAGCAAAGTCCTCGCCAGGACATGCAAAGGCGGGGGGAAAGCGGAGACAAAAAAGAGGGGAAACCTTGTGGAGAATCGAGTACCTGATGAACGCAGGGAGTGTGGAGGGGCCAGGGCTGAGTGAGGAAATGTTCGCAGCAGAATACATTTTAGATAGACGGGACGTGAGTTTGCCTAAGAGCACTGTACTGTAACTACTGCACAGATGAACAAGGAACCTACAGCTGTAGTGCAGTAATTAACTTTTGTACTGTGGTCCATACATGGACTGTGACAATGCATATGTCCTACCGCATATCCCGGTCGTCCAAATGGCCCAGCGGTCAGCCTCGAATACCTCTACGGTTGGTGTTGTGGATCCTAATACCGGTACGGAGGTTTGATGTCATCAACTGGCCCCAACTATCGAGCGCGCCTATGATATAGCTGGTGGGTCGGCGCAATTCGACGCGACTGGACGAGGGAAGAGCGTGCGTCACCCTCTCGCGATACAAATGTAAGGCACACACTGCTGTGGTGGGTAGGGGGGTAGGGGGGAGAGGAGCCTTGCATTTGACCCCGCACCTTAGTCAACTACTATCAGTAACTACTGTTATGCAGTGCTAAGCGCAAACGTTCACATGGAACAAGAAGCTGCAGCGCGGAGCGCAGAGACAGGCGCTAGGGACGCTACCTCACGAGTTTACAGTCGATTTCCCTAATGCAGAATTGCCTTTCCGATGCGAATAAAAATCGATTTTAGTACTTTTCACGAGGTGTATTCCGCCCACAATAAACTTTTAACCTAGAACTTATGTTCCTCGATGGTAGGTATCGATCCACGAAAAAAAGACAAAATGCCCCTTGCAGGCTCGTAAAACAGATGATATAAGGGAATTGGCATTCATGGGCGAGGTACCTCGCCCAAAACTCCAGATTTTTCTTGGATCTTCAATATCTTGAGACTGCCGATACCTAGTTAGATTTTTGTTTGTGTCATCGACGGCTGTCACAACTGGTTATAGTTTACAGTGTAACTTTTGACTGGGAGGGAAGCGTCAGAGTAACGTGGCGTGTGTACGTCCCGTTCACAGGAGAAGGCTTTGACACATGCATGCACATTACTCATGATGGAAGCCTTGCTCCGGACTCTCGTCCCAATTCCACATGCGCGGCACCAAAAACACATCGATTGTATTATTCCAGAGCCTTCCCCCCTAGCCTTCCTTGCTGCGCAAGTATACAACACGTTCACGCTCATTCCAAGTTCATGCACTGACTGACCGTTGTACCACGCAGCCTGCGGTCCTTGCTGGTGAGCCATCGTGTAGCGCTGTCCTAACTGGTACTCTTCTTGCGTAGTACAGCGCTGAAGGTAGCAGTACAACCTATACGGAGCTACGGAAGAGTTGTGGGCTGCTCCAGACCACAGCCCATCCATATGAACCAACGATTCATCTCCGGGTTGAATTAACATTGTCTCCTTCGCTTATCACGCCAGTCTTTTTCTGGAAACCCCCGAACTCATGGAAAACCGCTGTGACATCCTCCCCAGCTTGTCGGCCTGACGAGGCCGGTCACGCAATATCTAAGACGGTGGGTCCGAAAACTATTCGAACCAAGACTGAGGAGAGAAAACCCAACTTTTTCCGATAGGAAAAACTCTTCCCAGCACGCACACTCATGCGCCGCCTTACTCACTAACGCGGGGAACGGGACGCCCCCGCGATTAGGGCCTTCCGAAATGCCCACCGCGCGCCTTCTGTACGGAGCTTCTCCTGTCTCGATCATAAGCAAGGGGCTCTCACCCTCGTGCAGTGAAGTAACATGAAAACCCCTCAATCCCGCCCGACACTAGAGATGGTAATTTACGAATAAATCAACCAAGATAAATCTCGCCTTGACAAACCAGGAACTCACGCATGAAACAAAATAACTAACGCATATAACAAAAAGAGTTCCCGACAATCAAAGATAATCACTCACGCCTAAAATTAAGTTGCCCACGAATAAAACAAACTACGTTCCTGACAATAAAACAAAATAAGTCACATAAAAAACAAAAAAGATCCCCGACACTAAATCGCCACTATCGATCGTGAAACGGCTAAACAAAATAACGCACGTAAAACAAAAAACCCATGCATTAAACAAAGGGCCCCCGACTCTAAAACGAAGATATTAATCGTGAAACGATTCCTAAACCGTAACCTCCCCCCTAGCCTGATACGAATTACGGAGCAATATGCTACAGCAACCCTGTAACTATCACCAAGTTTAAATAGCCGTAAAGTTATATACAACAAAATTGTTGCCGGGAATAAACAGACAAACCGAAAACGCAGGGGCCATCGCGTCCTCTGAAAAATTCAACAAACATCGAACGAAACGGAAGCAAAGCAATGATCCAACCCATTGTCGTCGAAAGCCGGCACTCTCTTCAACATCACGGAAGCTTTTGATCCGATAACCCAGAAGCTAGATATAAAAGGGCCAATCGGGAACAAATATATAAAAACATTCACACTGGCGAAACATGATCGGCAAAGAAGACACATGACTTTGAACCAACAAGAAACTATGAAATACAGGAGGCAATCTGAAATACATGACTACAAAAAATTCAGACTGGCAAAACAAGACTGTCAAACACCCAAATAGAAGCAATACAAACTGGCAAAACAAGACTGCCAAATAAGACCCATTAGTTTTGACAAAGCAGGGGGACCTATACCACGTACGCCGTAATAATATCCTAGATCCCGATACCACTGCTGATGTTTGATATCTAAAGTTGTACACGCAGTTGGCACAGGAAGGCGTCATGATGGTCCAAGGCAGTAATAACACATAAACTCCCCCTTGCAATAGTATCGAGCTATCTAGCTGACTCGGTCTAAACACCGAGAAGCTCGACCCGAACCCCTAGTGACATCGATCGACCTGTATAATATCCGGATGTCCATTTATCAACTACAATAATCCCTATCCAGCATATGGGACTATTGTTATACGATGCATCTTAAGCGTTGTGGTACTGAGCACCATCAACATCCTCCCTGTTCATTATGCACGACCATAATACTTTCCCCCCTGCCCTGTGTATGACAAGGCACGACATCGCAGGATCGGTGCATCGCAAACTAATCATGAGCTCATATCAGACTCGGAAACTCAAACTCAAATTTGCAACTCGAAAATCACATTCTCAAGTCTGCACCTCAGAAAATCTCAAACCCAGAACAACATCAACATCAGCCGGAAGCTCGTCCTTACCACGAGTAAAGACTTCCCCGTCAACCACAGACAAAAACAATGCAACCATGGAAATATGACAGTACGTAGGCACACCCAAAAGTCAAATTTCTCGGAAAAAGGTAGAATGCCAGAGATCGCAAGGAACCCCGCCCCCCCGGATAAAAGTCTCCTTTCATCCCCTACTCCCGCCATAGATACACAGATCGCGACGATAATGCGAGATAGCAGGTATACGATTTCCCAGATAATGAATCTGGCGCTCAAACAACAGCAGTACCCGTTGCTCGTGCTGTAGTTCGCGCAATGGCCGGCAATGAATAGTCCCTCCGGAAAACCAACCAGAAACCTCCTATTCTATATAGGAACGTAACCGCAGAAATTTAATCCACGCGTATTCTACAGTACGTTACGTATGTAGACCCAATACCGCTCGATCGAACGCGTAACGAACGAAACGTAGGGCGGAAAAGGACTTAAAACCTCAAAACCAGGATAATTTAATATGGACCGAACGCACTCTCCGGCGCAGTTCAACTTCACTTCCGACGTGGCCATTTGTCGTAGACTGGGAAAATTTCGCATTCTAAATAGTAACTCTCTCAATTCAATATCAATCGAGCAAATCGGTCAGAAAAAAGCTCAAACCAAACAATCGTTCGAAAGAATCCGGGAATAGCATATTATTCGAGAACATTAGCCTGCCCGCAGTCCCATCCACCCAAACCTACACCTGCTGTTGTGTCCTCCGCTGCGGCCACCATTCCCCCCCGTCTCGGCTATGCCGCATCTCGGGCCATCCAGCTTATCCTCCTGGGCGCAATCAGAAGTCGCCTCAGCAGCATAGACTCGACACAAACAGCTAGAAACCGGATAAACACGAAATGAGGGTGGCCATGGGTGCTTTGCGTTCTTCATGCATACAATATCAGCTTGCGAATTTCTATTTTTACCGCAGTTACATGTTCTCAAATGCCACTGCAGAAGGGTTACTTGACTACGACATCCTGCCAATGATACCACATGATATCCCTTACCACGCCGCTTTCGTGAATTGTCGATCACTCTATATAATGCTGTACGTACGCGTAGTGTTTCATTTAATCCTCCTACTTGGTGGGCATACATAACTGTACCGTGAAATGTGAGCTCGTACTATCATCAACAGCAGTACATACCCGGGCAACGAACACTGGATGAGGGGTTGCGCAACTGTGCAGTCCAGATATATACGCCGTGATATCGTACTCAACTCTGCGTACGAGTATACTCGTGTACTACGTATATTCCTAGTGCTGTACTGGCATTCAGTTACTTCCTGACAAATGTCTCCTCTATTGAAATGTCTCCTATTTTCGGCACGCAACAGGAGTTACGTAGCATAGGTGGTCGGTCGTACATGGTTCAACACCTAAATATACTTAAGTTTTTTTGTCATCAAGCCAGCACAACACTCATAAACAAATGCCCAGGTCAACATAACAACCAAGTTTCCACACGATGCAAGTCGTGTTACACAAATATGGAAACTAGATATAAAACGTACCGACACGCCGTCAGGGGGCTTCTGTACAGAGGTATTTGCTACGTGGAAAGGCGCAGACCTACGGGGCCTGGTTACCGTCTCCCTTTAGCATGGGAGACAGCAACAACGGTCCCAATAGGTACGGACCCATCCTTGAAGCGAAAATCGAAGTGGTCACCGCGGGAGAGGAACAGACAATAGCAAACGAACGAGCAAACAACCAGAACAAAACGAACAATGACAAGTGGAAGCTTCTCGGCAAGGCACAGACCTACAGGGGCCTGATTGCCGTCGGATGCAACAACATCGGTCCCTGTAGGCACTGACCCAACCGAATATGGGCGTCCCCCCCCAAGAAGGGACATGTATCATAGCCTCGATAAAAGAGGGAAAACCAGTATGATATAACCAACAGCACGCGATAGGATAGAGCACTCTAATACCGAAAAATGAAATAAGTCAGTACTGTTCAAAGCCACGTGACCAGTATTATTATTATACTTCGTGTGACTCCATCAAGAGCGCAGCAAAACATGCGCCCACAAGGCGAATTTATGTATGTTATCATAAGTATGGGTACTAACGAACCGTATACGTTGGAAAGGCGTAAACCCAAAATAGACAGCAGCATGTAGCTGTATACAAAACGAGCGATAGCGTTTGTACAGCGGCGCACACTCTAATGGCTACTTGCTTCTTCGCCGATGTATATGCTGCGGGAGGACGACGTCAAACTTGCACGAGCATGTAAACAGGAATGATCATGGCTCACATCACCAACGATGTGAATGAGCACGGGGTGAGTGTCCAACAATAAACTTACCGCACGCCATTACGAAATAGTAGTCAGGTCCCAGCAGCAAATACTACTGCAATACCACCTATTGGTAGCAGCCATAAAAGCGGAACTAACACGGAGCAAACAACAGCTGGAAATGGGTCATGCCGTATTGTTTGGTGAGGCTGGGTCGAGCGTGTTGAATTCAACACTTTGAAGCGCCGCGTTCATCCTTCCGTCGTCTACATATACTCAATAGGAACGGAAAACGATCAATCAATAAGCGGCGCATTTATCGTCCCGTCGCCTGTATATACACCATTAAAAACGGAAGACGACACCGGCATAGACTACGGGATATTCGGGAATTTTGAACCCTTATCACTTATCACTTATCACGAGGAAAATGTACCTCACGTAAAACATATCTCGTTCAATACTTGGTAGAGGACCAGTGCAAGCACGTATTTGCTTACGGCATTGAACATCCTTATAATATAATACGCTTCGGTCGTGATGGTGGTGATGATGGTGTCGTTTTGGGTCTTCAGGACTATGCGGGTTTCGGTATGCCCCGCGGGAGACCGGTTCTACCTCGCGCCACCCGACTCCGATCAGCGCCGCACCACCGCCCGGCCCGCCCCAAGCGTCGACCCTCGGTGACCCCGGCGATAGAACGGGCCCCGGTGCCGATCTCGGCGAGCGAGGGTTGGGGAAAGGCGGCCTCCCGGCAACGCCTCGCTCCGTCCCCTGGAACGGGGCGAATCCGCGGAAGGGGAGGGGTTCCCAGCGCATTCGGAGGGCTTTGCGGCCAGGGGTCTAAAACCCACACTAAAATAAAGTCAAGTATCCACACTATCTACACTAACTTCGAGGTAATAAAACTCCATACTAAAATCATTTTTTTTGCCATACTAAACTCAAGTAATTTGTTTTGAAAGAGTCCCCCAGATGTGAAAACATTGATCTCCAGAACTGCGGTCAGAATCAAAATCGGCCCATAAGTTCGCGAGTTTGCGGTTTTTGCACTAATTTAAAGATTAAAAGCCCAGACGTTACAAAACTCCACAAAAAAGGGCCACTGCTGTACGTACAAGGACTGCGCATCCATGCCGGCGTTTTGTTTGTGTCGGCTGAACGTACGTAAGAGTACGTGCAGCTACTTTCTTGACTGCTGTGTTCGTTGGAGATCCTGTATATGACAGTTACGTGTCGGGCTTTGTGTCGGTTCGGGATCTTATTGGCAGACGATGTGGTATTTGCTATTTTATCTTCATGGACTGGTGAGCTCATGGAGGCACTCTCTTTGCTGTTCGCTTGCGCTGGTGTTTGCGCTTGCCTATGGTACTGCTAAGGGACCGATTCTAATAAAATACTTTCAAACCAATCTCGCTCGAGACAAACCAACACTCTAGAGTCGCGATTCGGCAGCCTCATCTACGGCGAAGGTCAGGGTCTTCGGGGGAAAGTATTGGAGAAGGGTTTGCTTTTCGAGCAGCCGAGGAGTATGGTGGGATGATCATTATGCTTTTGGAGGCGAGCTTTTCTGAGAACTACTCGAGATAGCAAGGCGCAGCAGGGAGGGTCCGGTGGGAGGGTAGCCACCGTAGGTACAGCAGGCCGGAGTGCTGCACCGCCATCGTCGGGAGTCCCCCGTGGGGGCAAAGGGAGCAAGGAGGGCAGCCTGATGGTGAGCTGTTCTCTGACAAGCACGGCGGGTCGTCTGGAGGGGTCGGCAGGCTTTGGGGGCAGAGTCAAGTTAGTCCGTGCATCTCTTCGAGGCCGAGGAACAGGTGCGGGTTGTTCGATTGGATCGTGTCAGCAACGACGGTTACAAAAGTTGTAGAGGGTGGCGTATATATTCGCAGGCGTTAGTGTGGAATTATTGCCTCGTGCGGGAGGAGAGTTCGAGCACTCCGCTCTCTCTCCGTTCTCTCTCTCTCGCTCTGTCCTCTAATGCAACGACCTTAAAACATCTCATCAGACTGCTGGGCAGTCAGGGCATCCAGATTTGCAATCTACGAACACACTAGTGGGTTGTCAAAAGCTTGACGTTGTCAGGTCTGGAACGAGAAGTCAAAGATGGATTGCGGGTCGGCTCAAGACGAGCAAGCCCTTCCCAACGATGAGGTACAACAGCTGAGAAGTGAGTTTCAGCTGGTGGTTGAGCAGGGGCAAGCGTCGATGATGCTTGCCATGAGCGACATGATGGCCGAGTTCATGAGGAACAAAGACCGATCTGAGTCCAGCAGTGCTGGGAGCAGCGCTGCTGGAAGGGAAGGCTCACGAGGGGCTGAACCCTCTGCTACTGTACGAGAAACTTCTGCTGCTGCTGGAGGCGTGGCAGACGATACAGCTGCTGGAATAGAGACAACTTTGCGTGGGGATGTCTCACGCAATCTCGGAGCGACGGGACGCAGGAAGGCTGCTGTTCCTGTCGAGGTGGGCCCACCCAGGGGCCAGCCTGACCAGCCAAGGATGGCTGGCGAATGGGATACACTCCCAGGCGGTGAGTTGGGTGGTGGTTTTGATCTGCCTATCTCGCGCCATTTGGCATATAAGCACAACACAGCACCAGCATTTAGTGGCCTGAAACCATAATTCATTTCTAGGACAAAGGACGCTCGTTACAACCCAAAAGGAGTTGGGTTCTTGTCTGCTTTCGTGTCGGATCCACCACAGTACATTCCCGTAGGGGAATTAGACACCGAAAACTCGGTTCTTGTCGCAAGGGGGTATAGCCGCGAAAGTGTACACATACATACCCTGGCGTGGAATTTCCTGTCGACGGCTCTCAAGAGCAAGAGCGATAAGAGTATACTGCACAGGTGTACCTCGCCGAGGGAAGCGTGGGATGCTCTCCTTGCGTGGTACGGCCCTCAAACTACGGGGGCCAAATGCGACCTATCTCGACGACTCAATAGTTTCAAGATAGCGCCGGGGAGCAACCCCCTAGAAGAGATGGGTAGGATCGAGGATCTCGCAGCTGAGATGCGTACAGCAGGTCTGACACTCGACGACCACATGCTATACACCATCTTCATCGACACTCTGCCGGCCGAGTACGAGGTGGAGGCACGGAACCTGGCATCTCGTGACAGTATAGGCCGCGATGACATCATCACGGCTGTTCGAGAGCGGCACCATCGACTTTCTGGAAACAGGAAGAGAGGGGCCAACGCTAGCCATGCTGGCCAAGCTATGTACCCCGGTGGTGGTGGCGGCGGCGGCGGCGGCGGCGGTGGTGGCCGGGGGAAAGGCCGCAGTGGCGGATGACGCGGAAAAGGTACAGACGGCGGCAAAGGAAAAGGCGGAAAGCAGAGGAAGCACGGAAAAGGCGCCGTGGCTTCCGACGGCGATGGCAGCAGCGCCGAAGTTGCCGAAGGTAGTGCCCCCGAGGTGAGGTGCTAGAGGTGTGGCAAGAAGGGCCATATCAGCCCCGATTGTACGACGATGATATGCAGCCGATGCCGAGGACGGGGACACGCTGCCGATGTCTGCCCCACGTCTAAGGAGGACCGGTGCAGCCGATGCAACGGATTGGGGCACACTGCAGATGTCTGCCCCTCGTCGAAGGAAGACGCTGTGCTGGCGGTATCGACCGAGGCAGGGACGACGGACGACGAAGGTGATGATTCGGCACAGGCCTCAGCTTTTAAGGTCGAAGAGACAGGCGAGTGCGATGACGGTTCGGGCGGAATGGGGGGTGGAGAGTCGGCTTGGCAGGTAGGAGACGAGGCCTGGATCTGCGATAGTGGAGCGTCTACACACATGACGCCCTCAGCAGATTGCATGCTCAACTACAGAGAATGCAGGCTAAAACTGCGCATCGCCGATGGTTCAACTCGCTCTATCCAAGGATACGGTGATGTTCGCTTTGTCTTTCGGTCCGGAAACGGTCCCGTGCAAGTGTTGCTGACTAACGTTGCGCACCTGCCAGACCTCCGCTATCATTTATTTTTCCTGCCCACCCTCGTCAAGAACGGCCATACGTTCTAAGGACGCCCCTCGGGGATTGTAGTCCGGCTCAAGTCAGAGCGTTCGATCGTGTTCCCGCTGAGTGGGACCCTGTACAGCCTTTACGGCTACCGACAGCAGTAGTGGGGAAAATGCCTGTGCCGTACTCGCCCCAGGGCAACAGCCCAGTAAGCCCGCGATCGACATCAACGACTACCACTGCGCGGCTGGACACCCCCACGAGGTTCTACTCCGCAAGACCGCGGAGCAGCAAGGAGTCATCCTTGAGAGAAACCTGCTGGAGTGCAGGGGGTGCTCCATGGCGAAGGGACTTCGCAAGAGCATCAAGCAATCCACTCACACAAGAGCAGGTAAGAAGCTTGGGAGGGTGTTTGTAGATTTGAGTGGCCCCAAGGTGGTAGAGTCTCTCGGCAGGAAGCGGTACACTCTCATTGTGCGCGATGACTTTTCACGGTATACTTGGGTGTATTTCATACGCCAAAAGTCGGACGCCGCGGAATGTCTCGAGCAGTTCTTCGCGGATTCTCGCGCAGACGATGTCCCTTCGAAAGTGGTTATCGTCCGATCGGACGGGGGTGGTGAATTCCGTGGGGGGAAGTTTGGAGACCTGTGTAGAACACGAGGGATCAAGCAGGAATTCACGACGGCAGACAGTCCCCAGTTCAATGGGGTAGCAGAGCGCGCGCTAGGCTTGATTGAGACGGCCGAAATGGCGGGCAGACTCCAGGCTCGCGAGCTGTACCCTAGCGGGCAACTACCCGCAACTGAGTCGTTGTGGGCTGAAGCGTCGCACTGGGCGTGCGATGCTTTGCACCGTACGGCAATCACCACTAACCCCGAGAGCAAGTCGCCATACGAGACGTGGTATGGTAGACCCCCCCCGGTAGTACTTCTACCTTTCTTCAAGCCTGGCTACTGCAAGGTCAAGAGGGAGAACAAGTCCCAGGCGAAAGCGCAGGAGTGTTTTTACCTTGGCCCTGCACCTAACTACCCCCGAGACTCTGTAGAAGTGCTGACCAGACACCGTACCGTACTGATCACGCGCAACATAACCTGACAGCGCGTGTCGCCTGCATCACCTGTACCTGCCCAGATGAATGACTCCCTGTCTATGGAAGAGCGGGGGTCCGAGGCAGACGACGGAAGCAGGTCAGATCGAGGTGGTGGGGGGGTGGTGCATGAGCTGGACGAGGGTTTGACTCGCCTGAACGACCTCGATTTGACGTGGGGGTTCGATCTGGACGCGTTTTTGAAGGAGCGCGCCCAGCAGGCACCTGCCGCCGGCGATGCCGGCGACGGGAATTCAGAGACGATGGGTTTGTCTGAAGGGGGCGCGGTGGACGCTTTCTCGGCCCCGGTAGAGAGGGTCGAAACAGCCGAGACGACGGGCTCGTCTCAAGGCGGCGCGGTGGGCGCCTCCTCGGCCCCGGTAGGGAGGGCCGAAACAGCCGAGACGACGGGCTCGTCTAAAGGGGGCGCGGTGGGCGCCTCCTCGATCCCGGTAGGGAGGGCCGAAAGCGACCTGGGCGAGGCATCAGCCTCCGACATCGACCAAGGGAACGGTGAGGATCTACCCGCGGTCCTGTCGTGGAGACCAGCTCACGAGCTTAGCAGCTGGGGACGGCTCCCCGCGACAGTAAGGGGCCGAACCCGGGGTCAGAGCCAACGCTTGGAGGGCGAGCCTGCTGAATGCCGGCTAAGGATGAGGCCTGAGGTCGCGGACGCGCTGCTTGCGGCAGTGTACAAGTTGACGATGTCTAGGAGAAGGCAGAACAGCACATCCTGGGCGACGGAGGACACACTGGCTCTGATGGCTGGAGGACCTGCAGCAGATAACAAAGGGGAATTAAGCGTGCGCATGCCGAGTGGATTCCCGGAAGACGTAGAACCGCCCCCTCAGTCCGTAGCAGAAATCGAGCGTTCACAGTACAAAGCGGCGTGGCAAGAGGCCATGAAGATTGAATTGGACAGTCACAAAACAACCGGTACGTTTGAAGCAGCGTTACCGCCGCAAGGGCGGAAACCTGTAGGATCGAAGTGGGTGTTTACCTACAAGACGGACAAGGATGGTCTGATAGTAAAGACAAAGGCTAAACTTGTGCCTAAGGGGTTTAGCCAGGTGCAGGATGTAGATTACTTTCAAACATTCGCGCCAACTCCCTCGTCAGCGTCAGTTAAAATTCTGGCAGCTGTTGCCAACGAACACGGTCTGAAGATCTCTCATTTAGACGTTGCACAAGCCTTTGTTCGCGCGAAACTCGACGCCGAGATATGCATGAAACTACCCGGTGGGTGTGGTGACATGTCAGGCAGAATCGTTCGCCTGACCCGATCGCTGTATAGTCTGAAGCAGAGTGGACGACAGTGGGCCGGATTATTGGTAGAAACCGTGGTGGAGTACGGTATGGAGTAGTGTAGGACTGATCCTTGTGGTTTTCGCATGGTTGTGGACGTCAAGGTACAACTGGTCATGGCTGTCCATGTGGATGACATCGTGATTGCAGGTTCGGACGAGTCATGCAGAGAATTTCATGCCGCGTTAGTAACGAAATTCCCCACGAATAACCTCGGAGAACTGACTTGGTACACTGGTTGTGCTTTCAAACGCGACTGGGAATTGGGGACTTTGGAGATTACGCAGAAGGCGTTTATTGAGAGCATGTTGAATCGTTTTGGCGTGAACTCATCCTCTGACATCCCCGCTACCCCTGGTGTGGAACTAGGTCCAAGAGAGGAAGGCGAACCTGGTGGAGACTGGCCTTACAGGGAGGCTGTGGGCAGTTTGATGTGGCTGTCGACCATGACGAGGCCGGACATCTCCAACGCTGTGCGTGCTGTGGCGCGTCACTCTCACAACCCTACTGAGAGGCACTGGAGGGCAGTTTTGAAGATTATGGAGTACCTTCACGGGACCAGGTTTTTGGGATTGACTTTTGTGCGGGGTTCGGGACTGGATTTGAATGCGTATAGTGATGCCGATTATGCTGATAAGGCGAATGATAGGCGCTCGGTATCGGGGACGGTAATTACCCTGGGGGGTGCGGCCGTCAGTTGGGCAAGTAGTACGCAGAGGTGTGTTACATTGTCCACAGCAGAAGCAGAGTACGTTGCCCTAGGTGAAGGGGTGAAGGAGGCTTTGTTCACGGGCGCGGTCTTATCGTTTATTTGTCCAGAGCTAAGCGGATCATGTGTCCGGGTTTTCGAAGATAACCAGGGGGCCATAGCATTGGCTCAGAACCCTCTTAGTTCTGCTCGGAGCAAGCATATCGACGTACGTTTTCATTTTGTTAGGGAGCTGCTTCGTGCGAAGAAGATCGACATTCAGTTCGTAGCTTCGAAAGACCAGCATGCGGATATTTTGACGAAATCCCTTGCTGCGACCCCTTTTAAGCTTCACCGTAGGTTCTTGTTGAATCTGCCGTTGGAGGGTGAGTAAGGGGTATGAGCATTATCCGATGTACCATGTTTGAGTTATGCGATGAATAATTTGTCAGGTCGCCACCCCGCGCTACTTTGTGGGGCATGGGTGAGTAGGGCACCTCTTGGCATCTTATTTTCTGGCCATGGTCATCGTTTGAAATGCGGCCGTTGTTTCAACTGCAATGGTTTGGAGAATATGAGTTGTACAGGGGGTTTTGATCCGGTGGCCGGGTTTCCTCCTGCGGGACTGTTGTTGGCTGTTAGGTCCTAGCCTGTCTTGAATGTCCTTTCGGTCTTGTCATTGCTGTCAAGAGCCAGGGAGGGTGTTCGTTTGGATCGTGTCAGCAACGACGGTTACAAACGTTGTAGAGGGTTGCGTATATATTCGCAGGCATTATTGTGGAATTCTTGCCGCGTGCGGGAGGAGAGTTCGAGCACTCCGCTCTCTCTCCGCTCTCTCTCTCTCGCTCTGTCCTCTAATGCAACGACCTTAAAACATCTCATCAGACTGCTGGGCAGTCAGGGCATCCAGACTTGCAATCTGCGAACACGGGTATGACTGATGCTCCACAGTTTCGAGTCGAGAGAGACCAGTACGTTGAGGTCAGGGCTGGGAGCGATCCCCTTTGGCCCCGGGAGTAATGACCCCGATGTATGTACGAGAAACAGCAGGCCTGGGTGCTTGTGCCTCAAGCTTTGCCCAGTCACGTGACTTCATAGGCTATAGTATATGATAGGTAGTGCTATACAACTACATACTTGTGCCGAGTTGCCTCGCAGTTTTCATACGATATATGATATTTTCGAGCTGGAATGTTGGAGACAGTATGAATGGTTGGTATAGTATGATTATTTATAGTATGCGGTATACGTGAACCCCGGTTGTGAAGGCCGGGAGCCGTGTTTAAGATGAAGAGAGGGCCTGAGATGATACCGCGGGGGCGGCGTCGTTCTCGGGGGCAGCTACTGTCTGCTGCACAGCAGCAGTAGCTACAAGCCCCAAGGAGGATTAATGTCTTTGGGCACCCCCGTCGTTTGGTGGGTGGAGGGAAATCGTGCGGCGTCAGCCGCACGTATCTGCTACGGGTAGATTAGTAGTGGATGGAGCAGCTACTGCCTCGCAGTAGCAGCTAAAATCCCCAAGGAGGATGTATGTCCTTGGACATCCCCGTCGTTTGGTGGGAGGGGGGGACGTATTCCCTACGGGGACCTTAGTGGTGGATATGCGACGCGGTGACGACGGCATTTCAAAATGGAGCAGCTACTGCCTCGCAGCAGTACGAGCTGGTCCAGCTGTAATCGCGAGGCAGTACTCGCCGGCGTTTTCCCAACTCAGTTTTGCGAATTTCGAACTGAAATTTTGTGTAGAGCTTCCTATGAGCATAACGAAGCGATTGCCTGGGGCTCCATTTTGTTTTGCTGAAGACGGGCAAAATTATGGCCGTCTCAAGAAAAACCACGTCGGCATTTTGGCAAAAAATTACCGGAAAAAAAAGTCGAAAAAAAATGGAGCCCCAGGTAGAGTGTCGACAAGAACGATGCGAATCACGTGTACAAAAAATCAGACAAAAAATCGATAAATTCAGCTGGGAAATCGGGATTTTGGGTCGTTCGTCGTAATATCTTAACTTTGTATGGCGGATCATGTGCACCTCATATCTCTTGATAGACAACGAATTAGACGATGGGGAGGATATCCATCGTTTCTCCATGCCTCAAGGAATGTTCACACCGTGAATCAGCGTCATCCGCCGTGCAGTTTTTTCGGCGATTCGTATGGACCGCAGTATGGAGATATCCCCGCGCGCGACGGGATTTATTCGATATGGCATTTCTCGACGAATTTGTCTCGGATTCCAAAAATTCTAGCATGTGCAAACGCGCTGCAAGCTCAGAAACCATGGTGCAAAATTAGGAGCTAAAATATGCAAAAATGAGTGCAAAACGTCCGATCGAATGAATATCTGTTTTATGGCTGGACCAGCTCGTAGCTACCCTCGCCGTATGGTGGTCAGGGGCACTTCGCGGGAGTATGTGGAGGATAGGGGCTGATGCGGGAAGCTTATGTGTCTGCATATTCCGCGAAGAGACGCATGGTCGAAGCTGGGCCATGCGCCGCCGTGACTTCTACATTACAGGCGATGAGGGGATAAGTCGCGTGGGAACACCGCGTGCACCCTGCTACGGAGAGGTGGCATGGTAGGGTTAGTGGGCGCCGGGGGATTTAGTGACCGCTGCAGCGTTTATACACGAGGAGAATAGCGCTTGCCATAGCTAGCGCACGGCGGGACCGAGCGCACTTCACGACAGCAGCAGCGACAGCAGCAGCGACAGCAGCGACGGCAGCAGCGACAGCAGCAGCAGAGAGGGGGGTGTCGTGGAAAGAGCAGATGTGAGTACCGTCGACTGGGAAATTACACTCAGTATTACGCGCAGCGACAAGGGGCATATCTAGCTCAAAGAGGTAGGTATTTGGCAGAGAGGGCTGGGGAGGGTGTTGTTTTCTTTACGATGAATGCACCTACCTGTACGGTTGAGTATGTTTTTGATGGTACAAATCGAGAGATGTATCGTTTGCGACTGCTGTGTTGAATTGATGAATGGTAAACTACCGTTGGTTTTTCCTGGAGGAGTAAGTTGTACGTTCGGTATATAATAGGAGATTGATTGTTTGCGGCGGGGTGTGGTGTTCCGCGTCGTAAATATAATATAAATCAAATTACCGAGTTGATTCATAAAGCATGTCAACCCGAATTCCCCTTTTTTGGAGTAGAAGGGTATTCTGATATAGGCACTCCGTCCTCACAATCCCAACGCACCTTGGAAAGAGGTGTTCCAAGGCTGGTATGGACGAGTATCTGAATCCTATATTTCCAGTATGGTTAGGAGACGGACTTCAGTAGTTTGGCCAGCAGCGAGTATTTTTGTGATTTACTTCACAATCTGTTTTAGATTTTTGTTGAAGGGCACACGGTTGGTGAGGATGGGGAGCTGTATCCTGTAATTCCGATACGCTAAGGGCGCCCCCCACAGGGCAGAATTGGTTGGTAAATATAGGTTGTGCAGTGAAATTGCTGATAATTTTGTAGTGGCAGCTACTTACTGTGTCGAATGGAATAGGTTACAGGGGGCTGATGAAATAATTATGGCAGTCTTGTTTTTCTAGAGAGAAGCTGAATGACTGATGCACCATCTGAGATTCGTTCTGGATGGTATACGTTGCCTTTTCGGAGAAGTAAGAGCACGTAGAACATAGGGAGCACCTTGAGAGGTGTTTTTCTGATGTGTGGTATTGGTGGGAGTGACTGACTTTATTGAATTTTGCGGGTATCTTTTGTTTTTGTCTGTCTACTATTGATTGCAAAATGGAGGAGGGTGAGCTTAGTCATAAAATGGTTTGTTAGTACCAGTATCATTTATGCGGACAGTTGTTTTGATCCGAGAAAGGTGATTTTCCAGAACTTGGGGGATGGTTGATCTTGTTCGGTAATTAAGAAGTATGTATTCGAATAACGTGAAAGCTAGTGAGTAAACCCAAAAAGGGAATATGTTTGGTTCTGTGTTTCACGAGCTATCAATTATTTCGGATATGTTTAGCGTCGACTAAATTCTAGTTTGCGGAAATGAATGCTATTTCGCTTTCTCTACCGTTTGTTAGGGTCTTGTGCCAAAGACGGTAGTAGGGGACGAAGAGATTTTGTCCGGGAGACCTTGCGATTTATGGCCTTATATTTTTCGTTAGTTTCTATCATTGTCTGCTCTGCTTACTGCACTGAGTGTAGTATCTCTGTGTCGTAGTTTTGTGACCACATAACTGGTACCTTTTTAGGATGAAGAATCGGCACGGACACTGGGTGTGCTGGATGTCGACGGGTAGAAAGGAAGGTTCAATGTGAAGAACACACACACATACGTCGTGACGCGGCTGTTGTAGTCTCATTCGATTGCAGTGGTTGGAAGTGGAAGTATGGAAGAGGTTTTTGCTAGTGAAGATGAGGTTCCTCTTGCCATTTTTTTTGTTTTGTGGTGAGGGTTTTGAGTTTACTTATTTCGACATGGTCGACACTGTCATGGTCGTTGGAGATCCTGTATACGACAATTACGTGTCGGGCTTTGTGTCGGTTCGGGCTATTATTGGCAGACGATGTGTCATTTGCTTTTGTGTCTTGATGGGCTGATGAGCTCATGGAGGCATTATCTCTGCTGCTCGCTTGCGCTGATGTTTGCGCTTGCCTGTGGTACTGCTAAGGGACCGATACTAATATAAGACTTTTAAACCAATCTCGCTCGAGGCAAACCAACATGCTGTTGTTGTTATTGCTGCTGTAGATGGGTTATGTAAGGACTACTACTATTGCTGTACGATGACGTACTGGTGCTGCTGTATACTTATTTCACTCTTCTGCTGTTGTTGTAGTTGTTATTGTGGGTGATTGTATCGGTTGGTGCGTTTGTGTGTCGATCGGTTGGTGCGTGTGTGTCGATCGGTTGGTGCGTACGTACGTGGTTGCATGGGTGCGTCGGTGGTAGGGTGGGTGGGTGTAAGTGAGTGGTTGTCGGTAACTACGTGAGAGTGGGTGTGCGGGGGCGGAGGCGTATTGTCGTGGTGGGTGTCGGTGGGTCGGTTGATATGTGGTTGACTGCGTGTGTGGATCGTGACCCAGTTCATATTTTGTACGTTCGTTGCTGTCCGCTATTGCACCGGCCCCGCCCTGGCATGGTTCGGGGTACCACTAGTATACATATAGTACTGGTAAATCTATGACATGGCTTTGTGACGACAGAGCTTTCTTGACTAGGATAAAGAGTGGACACTTTCTCTAACATATACCTGGTAGTAGGTTAACTCCGTTCAATACTTGGGAGAGGACCAGTGAAAGCACGTATTTGCTGACGGCATTGAAGGTATACATATAGTGTTGGTAAATATATGGCATGGCTTTGTGACGGACAGAGCTTTCGTCGCTAGGATGAAGAGTCAACACTTTTCTTTTTCCCCCCTTTTTTTATTTTTTCCCCATATTTTCTTTTTTTCTTGGTATCGTACCGCATGTCGTACACCAGGTATACCATTTTACAGATAATGCAGTATATCGCTTCTCAGCGACCCCGTGCACAACGTTGCAACAAATACTCACGCAGTGGTCAGAGGTATCCGTAGGCCAGCCTACTAATGCGTTTTGCAGCAGTATATGGTAACGTTACCAGCGGTACGATTTTATGTACCCGCAGGCATCATGGCATAGGGTACCAGATGCAACCCGTAAAGAGTACCGGGTAAAAATATAAATGGGAGGCAGGGTCAGATCCCGGGGAAGGGAACGGCTACTGTTCCCGACGGTGCAAGCAATAGCAACTCCTCCTCTAGACGCAGACCCCCCACTACGGGGGTTTTCGTAAGGAACAGCGTAACAGCCGTGTTTCGCTGTGTGCTTACTGCTGTTAGGAGTACCCACAGAGCAGGCAGAACCACGCCCAGCGATAGCAGCGACAGCGGCGTGCGGCATACAACAGTGACAACGAACGACACGCAAACCATACAGGCCTGGGAGCCCCTTTAAGCGAATGTACTCGCGGCTACTGTGCACAACCACGATTGATTCTGCATCACGTTCGATCTTACGGCACATATCATTTATAAGATGGCGGCCTCCATGCATGTCTAAACATGGCAAACACACGTTTACAATATGTTTACAAAATCGAGAGATTTCGGGGTCCTGGTTAGTAGCTTGTACCACGAGATATATATATATATACTGCGACTGTAGTGTCAACCTTGTTCCAGACCCAAACGTTTATTAACGGCAACGTATATAACCCGTAAAAAGGGTGATTTTGGGTTGATGTACGTATACATGTATACCTTCATACCAAGTATACTACCCCCCCCCTCCCCCGCTCACCTATTCAAGGTATATTTTAATGACATGATAGTAGCAGTAGAAGCAGCATCGCAGAGAGTCACGGTAGGGGAAGATACGGTGTCGGGATCGATGTTTGCGGATGATTTCGTCTGCATATCAGAAACACCCGAAGTACTGCAGAAACAAATTGAGAAGGCACTAGAGTACACCAGGAAGTGGAGAGTGACGGCGAACGTAAAAAAGTGCGCAGTAGTTGTATGTAACGAAGATAAGGAGAGTCCGGTAACTTTTAAGTGGAAGAGGGGAGAAGATGAATTACCGGTCGTAGACCAGTATACGTACCTTGGCGTAGAGATCTACAAGAAAAGGTCTTGGGGTGCACACATAAATAAAATATTATGCAAGGGTAAGGCACACGTAGGCAAGATGGAAGCAGTCCTAACAGACTCGCACCTTGACACTAGAATTCAGAGATGTATACTGATGAATGTGATTGTACCAAAGCTAGAATATGCAGGAGAAGTATGGGAAGGGAATGCGAAGCTCGTAAAACAGCTGTAAACAGTACAGATGACAGCAGCTAAAAAAGGACTAGAATGCTCAAGTACGACGAGTAATACAGTATTGAGAGCAGAACTGGGAATGTACCCACTTAAGACAAATAGAGACGTGCGTAAGTTGAAATGGCAATATAAAGTAAAGAACATGCCATATAAGAGGTTGCCAGCCATAGCTGATAAAGCGGTTTGGGAGAAAGTAACCAAAGGGCGAGCTGGAATAAGGTGGGATAGCGTAGTCGAAAAAGTATGGAAGGATATAGGAAACCAAAAAGAGATGCTGGCCATGGAGAAATTTAGGGGATACAAGACAGAAGTGAAATAAATGATAGAAAGAAGGGAAACGCTAGCGCTAAAAAAAAAGGTGGAAGGGGAAGAACACTTAGATATATACAGGGGGTTGAGAGAAGGAATAGGAATGAAAAGGTATGTGCACGTCCCAATGGACTTCGCGATAAAGCTGAAACTGCGATTTAGTGTAGGGGACCTGGACCTGCCAGAAAGAAGAAGGAGGTATACCAGTAGCCGGGAAGAGGAGGAATTAGATGCACAGATGTGACCATGTGGCAAAGCCATAGAGAGTAGAATTCACATAGTGGGAGAATGTGAAAGGTACAAGGAGGAAAGGGATGTGCTAGAGGAGGAGATGAGGAAAATAGACGAGTAGAGTTCACATAGTGGGAGAATGTGAAAGGTACAAGGAGGAAAGGGATGTGCTAGAGGAGGAGATGAGGAAAAAAGACGAGTGTAATGAGGGATATCGAGTAGAGACGATGATAGAAGGGAATGGAAGACGCTGGATCGTTGCCGAACTTGGAAGCAAGCTTCTTCTTCGATATGGAAAGGCCTCTTGTTATTATTAACCTCTGTAGATGTAGACTAGGTGAGGGACAAAAGCGTGGATGACGAGGGCCAGAATGAGAAGTGGGAGAGGAGGCGAGAGTCTGCTATCTCAGATCATCGCGCTCTCTCTCTAATAACCCCGCTAGTCGGATCATTACGATACTTTTACCGCTAAACGCCCGTTAATCGAATAGCTACAGCAGCCCATGGGACTTTCCTATGGTGTTTAGCCATTCTGAAGAAACACCTATTCTGTCCAAGGGAGAATACCAGATCCTATCCAAGGGGTAATATCGTTCCTATGTTTTTCTAAGCGCTACTCCTACGAGATATCTCGTCCATAGGAGTCCTCTAGTGCTTAGAACCTTCCTATGGACTTATAAAGCCTCTGTGCTGCTGCCTATCTGATGTACCCAAGGAAACTTCTGTATACGAGAACAATCTTAGCGCCACTGGGCTCTTCACCTGTATGATATTCTATCAACCATCTATAGCCGTAAGGACACCACATCACATAAGCCCACCCTGAATAGTCGTATATGCAGACCACACGATGGTCAATGGATGATAACAAAGTTCATCCTAAAAGACCGAGAGAGGGGGGTCGAAGATGCGGCTATTCAAAACAATCAAAATGAGGCTATAGATTCCCCCACACCTCGTAGTGAGGTCTAAGCATCCCGGATAGGGTCATGGACAGAAGCGAACGCTGAGGGAGGAATCATGACCAAAACAGGAACAGCAGGGGTCGACATCAAGACAAAGCAGACACAATTAACCCGAAACGAAGCTAAAGCGGTACCAAGGCAAACGTAGAAGAAAGCGGGGCTCGGGGTACAGCCGTATGTGCGGGGGCTCAATATGTCCAGGGGTCTAAAGGACCTGAGGGAGATACGAGTGCGAGGCTGATACGATGGAGGCTACTAAGCATGGAACACAAAACGCAGTCCAGAGGGGGATTGCAGAGATGACTACTCGCTATGGTCGAAGCGATCCGAAGGACAAGCAAGATACAGTCGAATCCAAAACAAAAACATGATGCATAAGGCGAAGGGGAGGCACGGCAAGACTACCTTGGAAATTCCTATGATTGTAACCAAGGAATTGACGGGTCCTAGAAAGGGAGTGAACATTGTGTCACTATGAAGCGGCCAAGTATTAGGGGAGCAACGCTAGTGAGCGTAGCAAGGGGAGCCAATCAGAGTCAATGCACTAAATACGTCGCCAGAAAAAGTGCCCGGATGTGTTGACCTAAGTCGACTAGTTTGACCTGGACGAAATGTGTCCCTACCGTATAACACGCACATAAGTCAGCTATGGTAGCTACATGGGAGCGGAACCGGTCTCGGGAAGAAACGCGTTGGTAATTGTTGGAAACGCGAACACACAATAGACGAACCAATAGCAAAGATATCGCAACAACTGAAGTCCATTGCGGTCCACTTTACTGTGGAACGGACGCACCAACCGTGGAGACGGTAATGTGGTGGTTTGTTAGCCTGCATAAGGGGCCAAGGCAACGGAGATGCAACGAGGGTGGTGGAGGGAAAATACACTAAAACCGAAATCCAGAAAACCGGTGTCGCTATGTTCCAGATATCTTATGAAGATGGGGACCGGCGAGACCGGAGATGGGATAGAACAGAGAATCCAAAACTAGTGACTCAGAAGATTACTCTATGACGCCCGGATTGTAGCTACAAGCACAAGGTGGGCGTTAGTGATGGTGAAGGATTCCAAAGTACAACCCAGCACACTAAAATAACGCTATTCAATCATGGTCCCTCTGCCACGGGTTGGGGCAGGTGAGGGCCGTGATGGATGCCAGAAAAAAGAGTAGATGCTACCAAATACAAAACAAAACAAGCTGGAATGCGGGGATACCGCTGGCGGAACACGCCGAAGTTGTAGATAACCCGTAAGAACTAACTACTGTCGCTTATTGAAGACTATCCAAGAAGATTGATTGGATGCTACGTCAACAATAACTATTCTAAGCTACGGAAGTAAAAGTATCCCGAACCAAGAACGCGAAGGTATCTGAAGGCTAACTAGTGGGGGGGGGTGGAGCGATGGGGGTTCCACGGGGCGTGTCTATGCTCCGCAGTACCCCACGGGCTATGCTACCAGTCCCATGGCGTTCTAAACACCACGATCCAGAGATGGCGTTCCGGGCAGTAGTGTAGCGGGCGTGCTGGAGGTCGATCTTGATAGGGCCGGGGTCGTCCAGGAAACGGATGGTGTAGGAACCGTCCGGGGAAGAGTCCGGGGGGCTGTCCGAAGAGGTGTCCAAGGGCGCGCGGTGGGAAATTTTGCCGAGCCACCAGAGGCCGTCGCACGCCTTGTACAAAACGTGTGCCCCAGAGGGGAGAGTGGTTGAACTGAAGTGGCGGAGCCAGAGGTCGCGGGAGACCAGGGAGTAACCGGGAGCGAGAAATATTTGGCCTTGCGACCGTGAGAGTTCCCGGTGTGCGGCACCGATGCGCATTTGTCTGTACAAGCGGTTGGCTTGTCGGTGCTGTGACGGGGTTCCGGACCAGTAAAGGAGAATATGCCGCCTGAAATGTTGAAGATCCAGTTCCCGTTCCCAGGAGGGGCTGAGAATTCCGGCCCTGTGGGTCTCGTAGAGGACGGCGATAACCCCGCCGCGACCGCGTACGAGTTGGTGGCCGGTAATCCGCTCGACGTCGAGGCGCTCCGGTGGCGGCGTGACGTCGTCGACCGTGACGTGGTAGAGCGGAGACTTGGCGGCGGAGGCGGTGAGTACGTAGGTGGTGAGGTCCGCAGGCAGGTACTTGGGAAGGTCGGTGGTGTCGTCGGGGCTCCGGCAAGGCTTGCATCGTTTTACGGAGACGCGGGGCTTGGAGTCCCGTCCAGGAAGGTCAGAAGGTAGGTCGAGGAAGAGTAGCTTGTCGTGTAGGGGGCGGTTGTCGGGGGTGTCTGAGGCAGGCGCCGGGCCCACGGCGAGGATCTTAAAGGACCCGTTCCAGTTGAGGGCGAGCTTGGTCTTCAGCACGGTTGCGTCGGTGTCCTTTTTGGCGCTCTGGCGGATGGTGGAGGCGGAGTTGTAGACCCAGGCCCAGCCGCCTACGGTGAAAGGAGGGGAGGCTGAGAGGGCGGCCAT
Organism: Saccharina japonica; assembly: GCA_008828725.1. Taxonomy (NCBI): domain Eukaryota; class Phaeophyceae; order Laminariales; family Laminariaceae; genus Saccharina; species Saccharina japonica. Next base: position 41,853 of record MEHQ01000251.1, read on the forward strand.
GATGGGGGCGTTCCGGCGCTGCAGGCGCGAGGTGGTGATGTGGTAGAGCTCGCAGACGAGGGAGTAGGCGCGTTGTTGTCGTTCGGTGGCGAGGTTGATGTAGGTGAGGTGGTCGCGCTCCAGGCTCTGGTGACCGCCGACGTTGTCGGGTTCGAAGACGGAGAGCGGGAGGCAGGGAAAGGCGGCCGATGTGGACTTCGTTGGGTGCAAGCCCGGTGGCGGCGTTCACGAAGTTGTTGTAGGCCGAAGAGACGTGCGGCAGTAGGAGGTCCCAGTCGGTTTGGTTTTCGTTGCCGACCATGGAGAGCATCTGGGCCAGGACGTGGTTGACGCGCTCGACGCCACCGTTGGTGCAGGGGTGGTAGGCGCTGGTGTTGACCTTGTTGACGCCAAGGCGGTCGTAGACGGCGCGGGCGAGCTTCGACGTAAACTGTAGGCCGTTGTCCGAGAGGAGTGTCACTGGACACCCCCAAAGGGTGACGTACTTGTCGATGAAGATGTCGGCGATGCCGGCGGCCGTGAACTGAGCTGCGGAGACAGCGAACATGTCGGCGCGGCGGCTGAAACGGTCGGTGAAAAGTAGGATGTGGACGTTTCCGCGTGGGGTGAGGGACAAGGGGCCGAAGTAATCGACGCTGACGGTGATGCCAGGGTCGTTGGGTAAAGGGAGGGAGAGGATGGGCCACCAGATGGTTTGTCGGGATGTCTTGCGGGCCTGGCACATGAGGCAGCGGCGTATCCACCAGCGGGCGGAAACGTCCATTCCGACCCACCAGAAGAAACGTGCCATCATGCGCACCGTTCGTGTAACTCCCAGGTGTAGGGAAGTAGTGGCGTGGCATGTCTGTAGGACCCAGGGGCGCATCAGCATCGGAACGTAGATGCGCGGGGTGGGTGGTGGGGGGTTGGGTGGTCGTTGTACCAGCAGGGCGGTGTCGTCGTCGGTGTGGTGGAGTGTACTTTTGGCGGCTAGGGCGAGAACGTCTGAGAGTTGTGGACGCCGAGCCGAGGGATAAAGTCCAGAAGGTCGGGTGGTGGCGGTGAAGGGGACTCCAGCGATAGAAAAGCGATGACGGCAGAGCATAGGGCCTCAGCACGTTGTTCTCGTGCCCAGTCGCTGGAGGTGCGGTGCTCGATGCGGGCGAGTAGGTGAGGGTCATCGTCGGGTGTGACGTCCGGCTCCGAGGGCGGAACCGGCGACGATGGGGTCGACAGGGAAGGGTTGGTCCGAGGCGTCGGTGGCGAAGGTTGCGCGAGGGCTGTGGCTGGAGGCGGTGTCGTTTGGAGAGGCCTCGGCCGGGCCGTGGCTGGGGTCGCTGACGTGCGACGGGTAGGTGTTGGGGTGTTGGAAGCGGTTGGTTGTGGCCGGCGGCCGAAGCCATAGTCGATGGCGGATCGGGGGGTTCCCGTGGCAGCGGCGGCGCGATAACGTGTCCGAGAAGAGATGAGGTCCGGACGAGCTGGGATCGTGGCGCCAATGGTGGACGGCGGGGAGACGACGGGCGGCCTGGAAGCCGAGCCTGGAGGAGCGTCGGTGTCCACGGCGGCTTTCTCGATGCACGGAGGCGGTCCGTCGACGGTGCGATGGACCGAGACAGGCCCGACGAAGGTGTTGGGTAGCGGTGTGGAGCCGGGGCGCTCCAGTCGTGGTCCCAGGAGACGGAAATCGGTGAAGTCGTCGGTGGCGAACGGGCGGGGCTGGATGGTTGGGATAGGGCGGGAAGGGGGGGGTACGAGCCCACCCAAGCCGATACCCGGCGTGGATGGTTCGCATGGCGTGAAACCGCAGAGGCGTATCAGGTAGATGCCAACGGTGTCGGGACCGGTAAGGCGATTCGGTCCGGTGCGGTCGGCTTCGGTGGCTGGTTGCGGAAGGCGGGAAGGAAGTCGGCGTTGCCGTTGCTGGTGCCTTTGCGGTACTTGAGAACGAAGGAGTACGCCGAGAGGAACTCAATCTATCGCCGGACGCGAGGGTTGTGTTCGCCTACCTTGGCGATATTCTCAAGTGCCTTATGATCCGAGTAAATGTGGAATTGTGTGGACCAGAGGTGGCCGCGCAGCCTTTGGATCGCCCAAACGATGCTCCCGGCCTCAAGATTGAGGGGCGTCCACGAACGTTCGGAGTCGAGGGTCGCGCGGCTGACGTAGATCAGAGGACGGACGGAGCCGTCGGGCTGCTCTTGCTTCAGCGTGGCGCCGAAGCCGTCGAGGCTGGCGTCGCAGTATAGCCGGAAGAGGCGGGAGTTGTCGGCGACGGCATCCCAGTCTGGGTAGACCAGGATCGGTGGTTTGGTGAGGTCGCGAAGGATGTCGCGAACGGTGGTCTCCATGGCGGAGGTGAAGTCAAAGGCGGCGCCCTGTTTCAGCAAGGCGTTAATGGGGCGAAGGCGCCGCGAAAGGTTGGGGAGGAACTTGCCGTAGTAGTTGATGCCTCCATACAGTGAGCGTACCTGCTTCTTATTTTTCGGCATGGGCATCTTGACGAGGGCGGCGACCTTATCGGAGTTGGGGCTGAAGCCACCGGCGGTGATGGTGTGGCCCAGGAAATCGGCGGTAGTGGCGCCAATTTTGGCCTTGCCAGGGGAAAGTTTCAGGTTGAGCTTCCGCAGGCGCGCGAAGAGTGCTCGGATGTTGGTGATGTGATCGGAAGGGGTGGGGTCGAAGACGATGATGTCGTCGAGGTATGCGGCAACGCGTTCCAGGCCTTTGATGACCTCATTGACGACCTTCACGAACCAACCGGGTGTGGAGCTGCTGCCTTGCGGCATAACAAGCCATTCGAATAGCCGGTTGGGGGTGCAGAACGCTGTCAGGGGGATGGTGTCCTTGTCGATGGTTATCTGACGGGAGGAGGAGACCAGGTCGAACAGGGAAAATATACGGCCTTTGCCCAAGGAGTCCAGGACCTCGTCGACGCGGGGGATTGGGAGCTGTCCGAGGGAGCTGATGGCGTTGAGCTTCTTGTAGTTTATTTGGATACGGACGCCACCATCCTTCTTGGGAATGGCGACCATCGGGCTGGAGTATGGCGAGGTGGAATGTGAGATTAGGCCGGCGGCCAGGTATTGGTCGAGGACGGCGTCCGCCTTTTTGGCGAGGATGGGGTTGATCCGGTATGGTCGGGAGGTAACCGGAGCGCTGTCCGGGGGCACGGAAATCTTGAAGGGTATGAATGAACAGGAGGCGAAGTCGGTCTTGGAGGTGGAGAAGACGTCCTGGAACTCGCAGAGGACGTCTCCCAGGTCGTCGATCACTGATGGCGACCATCTGGAACCGTGAAGGTCGAACATGACGTCGCGTAGGTGCAACGGCAGACGGTCCCATAGGCGCAGGAAGCTGGATCGTTGGTCGGTGTCTAGGCGTGCGAGCAGTTGTGGGCTCGGGGATTGCGGTTGCGGTGCGGGGTCGGTTGGTGGTAAGTCCTCGTTGGCCTCAGGGATGTTGTCGTGGAGGGCGTGTACGTTGGGGACGTCGGGGTCCGGGGGAAGGTATCGGAGGCTGGCCAAGGGCACTTGCACCAGCGGGGAAGAAGAGGTGTCAAGGAGGTCACCAGGCTCAAGGTCGGTTGATCCTGAGAGTGGGATGGTCTGATACCCGTCGGAGACGAATACTGCCGTATCGGAAAGGGGATCCTCGCGGGGGAGCATATTTACCATGTAATTCCCGGTGAATGCTGGGGCGCCTGACTGACGCACCAGGTTGACCACGACGAGTGCTGGTGTCGACGACAGCGAGATGGTGTTGGGTCCGGAAAACCGGAGGTGGTAGACGTCGTTGGTAGAACGGTCGTCCGGGATGAAGGCGGCTGCCCCGTTGCGGTCGTGGTGGTGTAGGCCAAGTTCGCCGCGGATGGGCTGATGGGGCTGGTGGGGAAGCGTGGTATACGAGCGTTGCTCGAAGCGCATCCAGCTGTCTCGACCGAGGAGGATGGGGTGCTGCATGGTTCCTGCAGGAACGATGCACGCCCACACTGCAAGTGCGGCCGTAGGGGTTGTGGTCGTGGAGTCCGAGTGCGTAAACTGTATGCTTAGGCGGATGGAGTCGGAGGTGGTGAGGGGAGCCGAAGTGCCAAATCCTCCCCATGAACGAGGAGGGGCGTGTCGTATGCACGCGTCCGAGGCAGAATGGGAAGCCTTCAGTCGATCTACCGCGGCAGCGGTGATGAACGACTGGGGCGAACCCGTGTCGAGCAGGGCTACGAGGCCACAGCGCTTGGTGGCGGTAGGTCCGCTATGCACCAGGACCTTCGTCGTAAATGACGAATCATCGACGGTGAGAACACCACCGATGAGGCAAGGGCCATGCTCAGGTATCGGTCGTTGGGAGGCAGTCCGGCAGGTTGACGCTGCGGCGGAGACTGCAGAAACCGAGGGGAATTGGCTCACAGGTGGGGGGTCAGGGGTGAAGGGTGGCAGGGGAAGGCCAAGCGGGGAAGTTGGCGTGGGTGCCGGGTGGGTAGGGACGCTGGTCTCGTGAATACGGTCGTGGGTGGGTGAAACTCGGGTGGAATGGGTCGGCGCGGAAGGTGGCTCGGGAGGGTCGGGAAGGGTGGTGGGCTGTGACCCGGGGCGTTGACTTCTGGGGCGGTGGGGACCAAGGTGTTGGCGAAGGTCCATCAAAATTCGGCCCAGCAGGTTTTGTCCGCGCCAACGTGAGGGGTCGCGAGCCGAGGGGTGGTTGGCTTTAAAGCCGATGCCCCAGACGAGGTCGTGTGGGCTGGCCTCGGCAAGGTGCTGGGTGCCGGTGGCCGCGAGGGCTTGTCGCAGGCCCGGGTTGCTCCGATACTTGTGCCAGTTGGCGGAGTAGACGATGCCGTGACGGTGTCGTTCCCAGCAATCCTGATCGAAACCGGTGACGGTTCGACCAAGGGCTTTTTGTGCGGCAGGGTCGGTAGTGGAGCGGATGCGGAGCTCAGTTTCGGTGTCTCCGAAGAGGGCGGCCTTCTTCGCCATCATAATCTGCTCGGCGCAGTTGTATGTGAAACCATCGCAGTCGATGTTGCACGGGTACCACTGCGAGAAGATGGACGTGGAATGCCAGAAAAAATGGAAGTTGTCCCTGAATTCCGTGGCTTCGGAATGTAATGGGAGGTGTGTAGAAGGGCTATAGCCCTGAAGCGAAATCGGGGATGGAGGCAGATCCGAATGAACGGAGCTGTCTGTGATCCCCGAGTGTGCTGTGGGTTCGGTCGGCGGAGCCGATGAACCGGGAGGGTCCACGGTTGTGCGTTTTCGCGGGGCGGGGATACCCTGGGGGACCCTGTCTTCACGTGCATGGTGGGCAGGGTGAAACTCGCTAGGAGGCGCCATACCTGTTGTGGTCCGTGTCCTCGCGATGCCTGGGGCTTCTGAGGAGTACGGAACAGGGAGCTCAGGGCGGGTCCTGGTCGACGATGTGTGCGAGTCGTCCGTCTTTACGACGGGGCTGTCCCTCGAGCTCAGGGGCAGCTGTGCTGTCAACACGGCGGTAGCTGCACGGATCCCATCATTCGCGGGTCCGAGTCTTCCGCTCGTAGTGCGCACGTCTTGTGACGAGCGCGGGTGGAGCCGCCGGGACGGGGTCGAGGCGGTCTCTGGGTGCGATGGCCCGGTGATAGAGGCAGGAGGATCTTGCTGTCTTCCGGAACCGCTGTTAACCGTAGTCGTCGAAACATCCTTCAGGTTAGCTATTCATATTGGATCCTCGGAGTTTTTCGGCAAGCAGCGTTGCGCATCGTGTGAAGACGTCGAGGAGAGCATCCCGGTTGGGCTCGGTGTCTTGGTCTCCTCTCGCCCACACCTCAAGGCAATCCCTTGGGGGAAGGGCTTGAGTGAGTGGGTGAGGTTGGGCTGGGTAGGTGGGTGGCGCTCTGGCGTAGGCCTGGCCTATCCGCACGTTTGCGGGAGGGGCAGGTGTGATAGCGTTCGTCCCCGGGGTGTGTACCGTCAGAGCGGTAGGTGTTGGAGCTCGCGTCGAGGCAGCCGCAGTGGCCTCGATGCGTGGTTGCTGTCCCGGGGAGTGGTGGTTGTCGCCGTCGGTTGAGCGGCCATGGTTGTGTTGCCCGTCGTTGAAACGACCGTTGTTGCCGCGGTGGTGGCGGGAGTTGTTGTCGTCGTCGTAGGTGGTCCCAAGGATGGGAGGGGGGGGCGGTGTGCAGAGGCGTTAAGAATGTGGTCCGGAGAAGTCCTGTGTATATACGCCCGTCGTTGGTGTTCGAAACGGCGGGGGGGTATGGGAAGGGTGTTGGCGGCCTGGCCTAAGTCTGCTGAGACGCCTCCTGTGGCGGCGTTGAACAGAGCGATCGCTACCGTCCGGTTGGAACCCGGGGGGGAACATACCCCACAGAAGGTGCGCCGCCGAAGATCGGCGAACGCAGGCCCGCGTGTGCACTTCATGTTATGCGGCGTGGCGCTGATAAACTCCTACGTAGTCCATGGATTGAAATAGCATGGGCGACGGGTGTAGGGTCTCGGGGGGCATGGATAGGGCCTGAGTTTTTTATGGGTCGCTGCGGGTGTGCAAGCGAGGGATCCCATTACCGGCTGGGATAGCGAGTTCTACTGCACCGTTGCGTTCATGGGCGCAGCCTGCTGCACCGTTGGTTTCATGGGTGCCGCCGACTGTACCGTTATGCTCATGGGTGCAGCTGCAGTCGCGTGATGGGCAGGATAGTTGACTGGAACAGAAAGGGTCAGCAAACGAATAATCGCGCTGCTATCCTCCAGTTGGCGGAGGAGTAATTGCCGATTGGTCATCGCCGCTTGGTGGGCGGCGAGGTTGTCGCCCGGTACCTTGTTCCTCGGCACGCTCGACGGGGTGGTTGTCCCCGACGAGGATGCTTCCTGCCTTGAGTTTTTCCTCGTCGTGTGAAGTGCCCTTTTTCCGATGAGGCAGTCCCGGTGTAGGGGTGATCTTGAGATCCCCCAAGAGGGCGTCCACGTTTAAGGTGTGGCCCTGAGTGCGCGGAGGGGCCTTGCGGCGTACCTCGTTTCGCGGGACGTGGGGGAGTCGGGGATGGGTGTGCCAGCCATGTCGGGAAAGGAAATTTGGTCGGCCGTGTTGGTGTTGGGGTCCGGGGGGTTAACGCTTGCACTGGAGCAGAGGTGGGTTGGGGTGGAAGCCGGGGTGTCGCTGAAGTCTCCACTCGGGTTGTCCAGGTGAAGAAGATGGGCCGATCCAGGCTGGAAAGGGCGGTTGTAACCACCATCAAACCAAACACAACTCAACAATGTATACAGCAAAACCGAAAACAAAAAAATAACCAACAGAAATATGTAAAATATGGGGACGTACGGGAGGGGAAAGATGATGTGCCACACGTTTAGTGCCTTATCGACTGAAATGTCACGGAGTACGGGGGAGTCAAATGTATGGTAAGATTTCGCACTGTAAATCGATGGTAGTCGAGTCTACGTCACTGAGGTTATGTTTTTATAAAAATACGAAAGTAGGGATTAATTTGGAATATCCCCAAAATTCTCAAGTATGATATAAGGTCGTGACAGATATTGGGCATAGGCAGTGCAAGGCCGGTCGTGCCAGTACAATTGGAAGTACCGGAAACATGGCAGTTTGATGAGCTTTAAAATATATATATATTTATTGAAAAACAATTGCAGCATGCCGGCACCATTGGGTAGTTGCTCGAAGTACCTGGCGAAAAAAACAAAACGGGGCAGCATGTCTGACCATGTTGTGGAGACGAGGATTTGTTTACGCCCGCAATTTTGAAGATCGATGCACATATCGGTAGTTTGAGTAACTCCTAGAATATATATGTGAAAACGTGTGGCAATAATTGAAAAAGAAAAGCGTTTCCCGGTACGTCAAGAAGGTGGATGTGTATCGAGTGCGAGCTATGTACGAAAAACTCGAAACACGTCGCTGCGATCATATTGCTATTTTGGTCAGCAATAAATTTCTAGATTTGTTTGTGGTAAGCTGGTCAAGCAGAGGTCGTGAACCCTTTTTAAATTTGCGTTGCAATTATCCGATTAGTATGAATAAAAGCAGTGCTGCAGTTTCATTAATTTTTGTGTACGAGGCAGATGTATCTGATTTCTTCACTTAAAAGAAAGGGCAGAAAACGCGGCAAACAACTATTTACGGCAAAGATGACAGGTATAAATGGGATCTGTTGCAATGTTGTTGTTGTTGTTTTTCTTCACATTAAACTCGTTTCAGTTGCTAATCCCTATAGTCTGATCTAGCAAGATCACGGCCCGTGGTCACAAAAGTGCTAGAGCCATCAGAGAATCCTAAAGAACACGTACACTTAGCAGGGAAAGGATACACAAGTCCGAAGAGGTACACCTAAAATCCCTACAGCATGTTATGCGTGTCCAAAACTGAACTACACGCCCGCAATCTCCATTCGACTACAGCAGCATCGTCCCCCCCCCCCCACCCCCTATCTACCAATGAATTTGCCGACTACAGCGTAACTACTGTCTGAAGTGCTGTCTGTACAAAAACACACGGTAGGCGTGGGAACAAGATGGAGCACGCAGCTGCTGTCTGAAGTGCTGCCGGAATGACAGTCCGCGGGCACACAGTGAAAAAGAACAGCCAACCAAAGCCATCACGTCAATTGACAATTACCCGAATCTATCCTGAACGTCTGTGTTAGGCACAGCATTATAAACATCGACACTGATTAGGAATCGTTCCACATTGAAGGGGTCTTCCACGATCAGGCAAACAATGAAGGCACCCGGGGTGTCCGCGCCATCTCTGCCGCGTCTCTCTACAAAACCAGTGACGTCATCCACACCGACCCAACAACAACATTCGGGGGAAAAAGCGAAGAATTTGTCAACAGAAAACAGAAAAACAATAATGTTCGTCCGTCACGGGTCGATGTCGTCCGTGCTCCGGATCGCTTCTCCTGTGCGCTGCTGTGCTGCTGCGCCGGCGCGCTGCTGTGCTGCTGCTCAGGCGCGCCGCTCCGGTGCCGCTCGGCCAGTCCTAGCACGACCACACTCGACCCGCTCCGTCCGTACACGCTCTCGTTGCTGTCCTTCCCAGTCGGCTCCTCGCTTTCTCTCTCGTTGCACTCAGGGTGCTTGGTCTGAAAAATAAAAATTCTCGCGCTGAAGGGATTGACCAGTCCAACAACAGCTCGTCGCCACACGCTCCCTCCTCCTTTGATGGCGAAGCCAGGTTACTGAGACAGTACAGCTCCCTCTAGCAAACATACCTAGGGCTGTGTACGTAGTGTCCGTCCACCTTTCTGATGGCGTCTGCCTCCGCGCACAAAAGTGAGATGGACATTGCTGTCTACACCGACGGCCAAAAAGGCCCGTGCAGTGGAGCCTGTCAACTGTCAACACTAGTAAATGGGTAAAAAAAACAAAAAGTAAGAAGGAACAGCAGTCAGTTGTGTCAAATAATGGTTGTGCAAAATTGTGACTCTGCTGCAGGAAATTGACTCGAGATGAAACAGTACTTTGCCCGAGCACGTACTTTATATGATGTGTGCCGGCTAAATGTCGAGGGGCAATATATATATATATATATGTATGCCATGGTGGAGACACTATCAAGCACTGGACCACACGGCACGAGAACAACGGAGTAGTTGCTCCAGTAGTTAGAGCAGAAAAATATATCACGTGTTTATCTACTATAATTCGGACAGCACACGGCGTGTGTATGCGCAAAACTCGAAAAACAAAAACGGAAAAAACAGCTGTGCCTACTGCTGTCGTCGAGCCTCTTCTTGTGCTAAAAATCGAGATAAAACGGGAGCAGACGTACCAATACTGCTCGTTGCAGTCGCGCATGATAATTGACGTGACAAAAGGGTTACGGTATACCTGGTACTGGTATATTCTGCTTATTATACTGCTGTACTAAAAATGTCGTGCCGCTTGTCATACGAGTGCTTAACCCTTATAGGACTGGAGTCCTGTTTCGGGGACAAATCACTTAGAATTAGACTGGTTTGTCCTCAAAACGAGACTGCAGTTCTAACACGAGTACATACGCTTGTATATATTACGAGTTTCCCAAGGTGGCGGGGGGTAGTGGGTTCTGCTGTAGCGTGTACGGGCAGGTCGATTGTCCGCCGAAAAATAAGAAACACTGACTATGATAGTGCGTGCACTGCTGTACTGCTGTACATATGCATAGCACACCCTGTTTGAGCAATGGAATCAAAGAGAGATCTACGACGCATTGGGTACATGTACTCAAGCCTGAAGCCTTGAAGGAGTAACGTGTTATTGCCGCACAAAAAAAAAAGTGGTACGACGCGTCGGCACTTGTTATATTCTGGAAAAAACAAAAGTTCAGAGAACAACCTGGTGTGGGTATGCTTCAAAGATTAAGAACGCGCGAGGGGGACGTGCTAGAGGGCATAGAATTTGCAAGCGTGCTAGTCGATCGCATGCATCAAGAGAGCGCGCTCATTACTGAGTCTGCACGGCGACCGTGTGTGTTTCATAGATAGCCTAGTGAGAGGAGCAAGTGATACCCGGTACTACTAATACTACTACCACTATTGCGGTGCACGCGCGGGTTACAATCCACACGTCCACACGTCTCATCATATCATAGCTCCTCACAGTGTACGGTATGATATCGTGACATCAGGAGCTACAAGAGAGACAGGAGATTAGCTAATGCAATGCTCTACTTCGTACCAGGTACTTGGGGTACACCGCTGCTCGTAGTGAGACTGTACCCTCTACGCGCGGAGAAGACACTGCCGTGTGGTCATGTGCTACTCTGCTCTACGAAGCTGAAAATAAACTAAAGGTACAAATATAACGACTTCTTCTATTCAACCCTAGTCTGAATGGGAAACAAATACAGAGGGAAAAAAAAAAAAAAACTCACATAGGGAAGAGAAGTGGAGGTGCTCCAAGCTCAGCGGTCGTGCCAGTACGACGTCAGGTGTAATGAGGGAGATCGAGTAGAGACGATGATAGAAGGGAATGGAAGACGCTGGATCGTTGCCGAACTTGGAAGCAAGCTTCTTCTTCGATACGGAAAGACCTCTTGTTATTATTAACCTCTGTAGATGTAGACTAGGTGAGAGACAAAAGCCTGGATGACGAGGGCGAGAATGAGAAGTAGGAGAGGAGGCGAGAGTCTGCTATCTCAGATAATCGCGCTCTCTCTTTAATAACCACGCTAGTCGGATCATTACGATACTCTTACCGCTAAAAGCCCGTTAATCGAATAGCTACAGCAGCCCATGGGACTTTCCTGTGGTGTTTAGCCATTCTGAGGAAACATCTTTTCTGTCCAAGGAATAATACCAGATCCTATCCAAGGGGTAATATCGTTCCTATGTTATTCTAAGCGCTAATCTTACGAGATATCTCGTCCTTAGGAATCTTCTAGTGCTTAGAACCTTCCTATGGACTTATAAAGCCTCTGTGCTGCTGCCCATCTGATGTACCCAAGGAAACTTCTGTATACGAGAACAATCTTAGCGTCACTGGGCTCTTCACCTGTATGATATTTTATCAACCATCTATAGCCGTAAGGACACCAAATCACACGAGTGTGACATGGAGCAGTTTGGTACACTAAATACGTAGTAGCGAGAAAACGATCGCTATCTTAGGAGATAGATGGTGGTCACAGGCGGCGAAACAGGAAATGGATAAGATTAGCAAAGCGTTTCTTTGTAATACATGGAAACAACGTAATTAGCGCCCAAGAGTTGGAGGTGTCTCTATTAGGAGTAGGAACGGTGCTCCGTCTCGAAAGGGATGCGTGGTCAATGGTCAAATGACTAAGGCAAGCAACAAATGAGTACCCCCCCCCCCCCCCCCCCCCCCCCGTGTTTCCCGCAGTGTAAGACAGAAAAAAGCAAGGCTGAAACTTGGTATTTTCCCTATAGGGTGTTATGTATATAGTGAATGTTACTATTATTACTGTATTTGCATACGGTCTGTACGGGGTGAGGTGCTACTTTTCCTATGATATAAACAACTTTTCTATTTGGTACATACTTTTACCTGGTATAAATAGTACGTGGGCATAGGCGCCCCCTACACGTTACAACAACGTGCTGCTTGTGACAGAAAAGAACGGGTTGAAATCTTAGTATTAGCCTAGTCTCATTTGACCGAGCAACGATGGGGGTACCTCGAAACAGGGCGATTTTACTTGTCGGCTCCTACGAGAATATGTTACGAATGTATAACTGATTAGTGATGTTACTTGATTTTGGATGGCTTCTTGGATCTTCTATATATAGTCGTAAACTCATTGGTTTTTGACGATGGCTTATTACGATCTTCTATACTATGAGCTATAGTAACCCCAACCATGTTTTTTCATCTTTTTTTCTTCTCAGATTCAAAAGTCCATTCTACCCCCCTCCGCATTAACGCCTTGAGCTTGTTATTTCCTGAAAGGCGACTGGGTGTAAACGGTTAAATCGGCTCTAATTGGTGTTTTGCACATACAAACGGCTACAACATTTTTTCAGGGTCTTCAATTTGATACAAGGGCCATCACCAAAAACGGGTATACCCGGTTGTTTTTCACTCAAGAGCGGGTACATGCTGGGATCAAGTAAAAAGCACGCCCAGCGAGCCACGCGATTGGCCAAAAACAAATTGAAATTGTACCCATTTTTGAGAGAAAATGTGCCGGGTTCAACTGTAAATGTATATTATGCTTGGCTTTCAACCGTTTTTTTTTTTTTTTTTTGTCAACCACTTGCCTACAGTGTACCTCGCTCTCCACTGCGTCTGCGGCCGCTCTTTCGTTTACTCATTTCCTTTCAAGCTTGTTCTTTTTTCACAATTCACTTGGACTCTATTCAACCATTTTACGCACCTGGGTGCGTAGTACGTACGTTTTCAGAGTCTTATAAACAACCATTCACCTAACATTCTGTTGTGTGTGTGTGCACAGCAGTATCAACATACGTATGATATATACGACCGATGTATTTGTACTGTAATAGAGTGTTTGCGTTTTTTTTTCTTCGTACTTTTACTTCTCTAAAAATTCTCCCGAAGGAAGGATTTGCGGTAAATTTTTAAAAAAACGGCAAAAAAGTACTTTAGAGAAGTACGTTTTTGATCAAAAGTTACGGTAACTTTTGGCTCTCAGTTTCATTGGCCTACATACACCGAGCATTCTACCGACGCAGAACGGCACAAATTATGGGACATGTCTCCCATAGGCCCCAACCTTGCTGCTTGCTCTACACAACACAACAACCGGTGGGAGCACAGAGGCTCGAGAGGTGTGCTACAGTATGATACGGACAAGCGGTGCTGGATTTTGCTGACGGGGCGCCGGCGGACTGCTGGCGGCACGCTACGGCACGCTCTCGCCGGCTTGGTGTCATGGAGGATGCGCTGTTCAGAAGAACTACTCGTACGAGTACGAGTTACTCGTACGAGTCGTACTCGTATGGAGACGTAGTCCTACCGCCTTGCTTGTAGAGCGCGACAGGATGACAGATCGCCGTGTATCATTTCAATTTCACCACACTGCGGTAGCAGCACTAGCAGCACTAGCAGCAGCGGTGGCGCGCCGCCACGGTCTATATATGTCGGGCCCCGGGCGGGCTTGGAGCGGAGCGTGCCGGCGCGGTGTCGCGCGTAGGTCGTGGGCAGCAGCAGGAGCAGCACACGACAACAAGAATAGTTGGACGCAAAATCGAGAAAAGCAAAAACGGAAGCTGTTGCTTCTCCTGCTCTGCTGCTCCTCTGCTGTTGTGCTGCTGCTGCTGCTGCTGCTGCTGCTGCTGCTGGGGCTGCCGCTGCTGCTGGGGCTGCCGCCACATAGCTGCAGCCACCGGTGCTGCTGCTTGCGGTCGTGGGATTGCAGCTGCGGCACTGCGGTCATACCCCTGCCGCCGCCACCGTTGCTGGGCTGCCGTTCCTCTCGTACGCTACTTTTTGTTTTGTTTGTTGTTTGTTTGGTTTGCCGCATTGCCTCACCCCACTTCCCTTATTATTTTCGGAGGCGTCGCCTGCAGGATTTTGTTTACTTCTATCGCAAACACACCGAAACCATGAGGGGAAGGGAATTCACTTTTTTGAGCGGAAGGAAAGTATATTTTTTTTTTACTTCTATCGCAAACACTCTAATAACGATTGCTGCTGTACGTATGTGGTGTATTTCTGGTACACCCTAGACATATATAAAACTCTACATCGTGATTGTATTTAGACTCTTTACACATAAAAAATATCGACATTTCCGGAGTCGTCTTTCGCGCGGTATAAAACTGAAAGTGGCGTATTCTTCCAGCTACAGATCGGGTATAAATCTCAACTGAAAAAAAACAAAAAAACTAATCTGCGGGCCGTACGTACACGATGTTTATGACAGCCCCGCCGAGATCAAACACGGAACACGAACAAGCACGCAGCACACACAGCCAAGGTCACACGGCACACGGTCCGGGCAAGAGACCGTGGCTGCAGCTGCTTCTCTCGTTAGACTGCCGTACAACAGCAACTGTGTACTCTATTAATTTGGTCGTCATCGCAGAGTGCGCAGGAGGGCTGGAGGAAAAGAGCTCGACGGCATAGATGGCGCACTAAGGAGGACAGTAGCGGAGTAACATGATAAGTACTTACGGCGGCGGCGGCGGCGCGGACGCAGCCCGACGAGGGGAATATTCAAGGGCAGCGGCCAAAAACAGGTACACCTGGTCCGTTCGGGGCCAAAAACAGGTACATACTAAAATCAAGTTCAAAACGCACCCCACGAACCTGCCGCTCCTTGCAATGCAAAGTAGAGTTTTTTTCATGCTCTTCGTGCTCGCCCGGTGGCTACGTATACGAGTAGCTGCTATTAATAGTACGAGGAACGAACGCCTGCTGCTGCATTCTCCCTTCTCAACTTTTGTGACACCCCTGGTATTCCAAGTCAACCACAATCCCGAAGGGGAGCCTTCTATCTCGTATTATTTCGGCGGAGGTATGCAGCCAGATATGTGTGTGTGTCGCTCGAGTGGCGTGTAGTGCGAGGTGCGAAGGGAGAAGGGGGTCTCCGCGTACGTCGGCATTTGTAGGGGGCATAGGGTGGAATTGTGAAGGGCCTCTGATTGGCTTAAAAACGACAAAAAAAAGGTGAAAGTCAAGCAGAGTAGACAAAATCAGGTATACCTGGGTTTTGAAGAGGCAAAAACCGGTACAACGAGTTTTGGACCAATGGCAGTGCTCGTGGAGTGCGTTTTTGACTTGGTTTTAAGTATGTACCTGATTTTGGCCGCAAAAGGACGAGGTATACCTTTTTTTGGCCGCTGCCCAATATTCAAAGTGATTTGAGTCTTTCGTATCTACGCGCCAAAACAGCAGACAATGTACTTGGAAATAGTATACAGTTGGTTTCACAGGAGTCAGATAATTAACAAAAAACAACAAAAAACATACCTGGTACTACTGTAGCTCAACAGGAGTAACTATACTCGTAGACAGCGCCTACCGCACACCGTATATATACCCTGCGAAGTGGCCGTCGCAATTTACGCAGGAGGACCAGAGCGACGGGTTGCCGGCACAGATGGAGCACTCAGGACAGCCACACAGCACCAGTATTTACAGCGGCGGCGGCAGACCGAGGAGGGAAATATTCAAAAGGACCGAGTGTTTGGTATATCTACAGCAGGAAGCCAAAACAGCAGCAGACAAACTACTTGAAAACATATTTTACAAGAGGCAGGCTGCAGGAGGAGTGAAAACATCAACGAAAATTATAGCTCGGCCGCCTGCCCTGTCTTCGCAAAAAGCTCGCGGTCGCTGCTGTTACCGCTGTCCATGTTGCCGGGCTGGAGGTACAGAGCAGTGGACTACCGCAGGCACGCACGATGTGTTTGCTAGCTCTAGATGCTCAGCTCGTGCGCCCATTTATCTGATGCGGAAAACCGCAGGCACGCACGATAGGTGTGCAAGCTCCGAAGCTACGCTCGTGTGCCCATTTTTCTGATCGCCGTTCACCCACGGTCCAACTTTTGCTCAAATAATTCCACGAATTCCAGCTCTTTGCTCAAGATACAGAATAATAAAAATCGACTTGGTGGCTTTTCCCACCAACCCGATTTATGGCGATAATATCGCCCTATCTGACTACGGTATAAAACTGGATATGCCGATATTTCATTCAAAAACTTCGTATATGTCGATATTTTATCAGTTTTATATATGTCTCCTGAGACCAAGTGAAACACACATGCTTGCCGCCAGAACCCTGCGCGTCTAAACACCCCTGACCCTGCTTCCGACCCCACCCGGACCTGAACCCTTCAAACATCATCCGGACACGTCTAAGTATATAGTTAGGCGCCGACAAGTGTGCCTGGTTATCACTACCCCTCAGAGACGGGCAAGACGTGATTTTGGCGTGGGATGTGTTGTTTTGACTCGATTCCATGCTGTACCCGTTTTTGACTCAAACCGGCGCGGGTGTACCCGTTTTAGGTTATTCCCCTTGATAAGAAATCCATCATGGGGGCATATATCATTTTCTCCGTATTAGTGCACATACTGATGGATATTAGATAGATATGATCTGTACAACAGCTAGCTGCTAGCTGTACGTAGTACCAAATAAATGCAAGAACCTGCTGGTGCTACAAATCAGTCGGTGACTACATCGTAACATATACAAAATAATACGTACCTTTCAAGTCGTATGATCGCACATCTTCCTGGTACGATGTGGAACCTAATCATTCCTTCCCTATGTAACTATCTCACCGCTCCGAGTGCCATGGGGTCCATGCCTGACAGGTGTTTGCGCGTGTTCTAGCTCTCCGTGTAGCTTATTTTTGAAGGTAACACTCGGAGAAAAACAAATAAAAACATCGCCGAAAACAACGCAAAGGGTCAAATATGCACCGAACTGTCGCTCTTTGGTTTCTATAAGGCGGGTGGGGATGAAATTAATCAATTAACTAGTTGAGTTAGTGTGGACCCGCAGATTTCTTATATAACTCGAAAGTTGGCTATCGATGAATTGAGGTATTCCACCCATACAGACTTACAAGTTCTTCTTTATAATCTTGGTATAATTTACAATCAGGATCAGCTCCTACTGCCGTGTGGTGATTTGCCCTGATTATTTGGGTTACAAACCGTCCCTACTACTAATAATACTACAAATACCCCCGAGACCCGCATCCGTACATACCTGCAGTAATCGGTACTAACAGGTGCTGATACTATGCTTGCTCGATTCGGTCACCACGGCGGCGACCAACCCCAACAAGGTGTACCTACGGGAACGGAGCATTTATGTCTACTTCGAAGTATGTGTGTGCGTTCTTCACATGAAACCATCTCTGCTACCCGTCGACATCCAGCACACCCAGTGTCCGTGCCTATTCTTCATCCTAAAAAGGTACCAGTTTGTTATGGCTCAAGAATTCTGGATTAAGTTTTAACGTGTAGACCCCTGGGTGGACTACAACCCTGTCGTATAAAATGCAATATAAAACCTAAATAAGATACGAACCGTCAACTCCTACACTGCCCCGTTCTTGACAGCTCTGCTACGTCTTTATGCAAACCCGCCACACACATTTTGACCTCAATCATCAGGCGAACCCGCGACCCTGATTGGGGCCGCTCCATCTTATCGGCGGGGCTATCTTACACGCACGCACACTATCCTACACACACAACGCCCAACAATCAAGCCGACTTGTTGTAACCTTGTTCCTCCCCTCTCTTGAGCGACAGGGTGGGTGGGTAGGAAAGTCGATCAATTGTAACGGGCACGCTGTCGTTCCCTGAACTACGAGCTATCGACGGTGCTACGTACACTGACCGTCTATGACAGAGGCAGCAATTTTGCGGCTCGACGCTCTGACAGCCATCTGCTGTTCTCTCGTAACCCCGCGACCCCGTTTTTTTCGAATTCGGAAACGCCTTCACAAACCTCACATTCCTTCGTAAGGTTACATTTTGTTATGGCTCAAGAATTCTGGATTAATGCTTCACGTGTAGACCCCTGGGTGGACTACAATCCTGTCGTATAAAAGGTGATATAAAAACTCAATATGATACGAGCGGTCAACTCCTAGACTGCCCCGTTCTTGACAGCCCTTCTTCTTCTATATAAACCCCCCCGAAAGCATTTTGAGCTCAATCATCAGGCTAACCCGCGACCCTGATTGGGCCCGCTCCATTGTTTCAGCCGGGCTATCTCACACTCACACCATTAGGCCGGCTTGATACGATCTTCGACATTATACGCATTTGTTGCGAGAGCAGTGGACACGACTTGTGCTCCCTCCCCTGCCTCCCTCACATATGTCATGAAAGCCCGAGACTTCCCTTTCTGCGCGTTGAATTTGCAACTCGGAGAGGCCCTGCGAAGTTAACTGGGTGGCCGCCCCGATTTTACCCAAGTGCAGTGCGAACTACGTGGGGTCTCTACCGCTGCTTCCTACCATCAACCTCAACGCTGCGACGGCTTCAGTCCGACTAAGCACTTTCCAGCCGGACGACGTGCCTCTGATCGTCAGCGGCTCCCCCCCCCGGCAACTGGGGGCGCATATCGAGAAGTTCCACCAGGGCTTCGAAGGCTCCCATCGCCTCGCACCCCGGCTGCCCAGCGTTATCAAGCCGCGTGCGAGTAATGGTGCACTCTGCTCTCTTTTTGTCACTTTTAGACGCCACAAAGTGTACCTGCACTGCTGTGGCAGCCGACCTGTTCTCAAATGGGACCTGTATTCCTTCGTGCAAGAAAGTGAGGCAATATTTTCGTCAGGCGGAATTCGGGGTGGACCAGACCGCTCTGCGTACGCCCACGATTCCGACGCTCTGCACAACATAAAAAAAGACACTGCAAGCCCGAGCCACATCACGTACCCCCCGTCTGCAAGGTCTGCAACAAATTATCTCCCTTGCGAAAGCATGGTCCACGTCAGCGGTGATTCGACCCGTGCTTTCTTGCTTGACATGCCGTGTGCCCTGTCGATTCCCTTTTCAACCATCAATATCATACAATAAGACGTCGGCCGTTCGCATCCCGCGAACATCTTGTTAAAACAATTAATGGCCGCTAAGTATCCTCTGACAGTCGGCTGTTGATTAGTGTGCACCAAACATCGAGCGGCCATTAATTCAAGCAAGTCAGTAAGCGTTTGATCGGGGTCTCCGCGGGCCCGCAACCAAGGCCCTTTGCCCTGCGCATTTATCTCGTTCACCCAGATGTTTCATTTCGTTAGATAATTATTCTGGGTACTCGGCCCAGTCGACCCAAGCGAAAGAATTTCCACCAAGCGGGCTATTTCATCCTGCGTTCCTCCCTTGTTTTACCCTGTTCCTGCAGGATCCGCGAGAGTAC
Organism: Saccharina japonica; assembly: GCA_008828725.1. Taxonomy (NCBI): domain Eukaryota; class Phaeophyceae; order Laminariales; family Laminariaceae; genus Saccharina; species Saccharina japonica. The sequence goes on from MEHQ01000251.1 coordinate 61,116, forward strand.
CGCGTGCAAACCGTATGTTGAGCAAGTGACTCACTAGGGGAAAACACTCCGGGCGTCTTAGCGGGCTACTACCACGCCTTGGTCGCGCAGTGTGATGGGCGGCGAATAGACATGCAGTAAGCAGATCGACCGTATCACAAGTGACGTGCATGGGGAGCGCGCGAGTCGATCGTTTAAACAAATACATTGGGCGCGGTGTGAACAACACATGTATATCGATCATTGAGTACAAATGATACATATAACTATCGTTTTACACAGCTCGTGAAGTTCAGCATCGTTTATTCAATCGGTTGAACTCACAGCTGACGTATATATATAAAAAATGTTGTTTTCTTATTTATTTAATATTAATTCACAGATGCTTCCCTTTGCGCCACATCTTACCCGAAAAGCGGAGGAGTGTAATTATCGCCACTGAATCCGACGAGCCCTTTCCGCCACATCGTAAACGCCACCATCCCTATATAAATCGTCAGAAGTCTGAGACGAATCCGAATAGATATCGGAAACAACACCAGCCGCATCAATCGTTAATCATACTATTCCACAGGATATCATCATGCTTGGCTTGGATGTTCTTTGTCTGGGGTATAGTTTCGAAAAACTCCGATCTCCGCGACCCAATGTCTCTTTCTGACCATTCGTGGGAGCTGGTATGTTCTCTGACCTTCTCCGCTAAATCCGCCCGAGGCCAACGCGAGATACCGTTCTCTAGAGTGTTCTGCACGCCGGGGATATGTTGTGCCGTTGGGTTCCACCCCCCTTTGAGTTCGAAACGTCCGAGCATTCTCATCAGTATGCGCGTCCTTTGGTCCCTCGCTCCACCGCACCGAGTGATCCACGACACGGCGGCCATGTTTCACCGCGCATCAGTATGGGATCCCCTTCGGCGTCCGGTCTGTCTCCAACAAGTTCGAGCATGACCCATGCAGTCACGATCGTCCCCACCAACTCTAAAAGGTTGATCCTGATGGTACAGGTTTCCCCGGGGGCGGCTTTTCTTTTGAGTTATGTGGTTAGTTCTCGTGATAAGTCACACCGTCAAAATACCTTCTTCTCAACGCCGTAACCGCCCACAGCGTCCAGGCTTGCATCCAATAAGTAGCGTCTCGCATCCGATAAGTAGCGTTTCTCCCTCCGATAGCAACTCGTGATCCATCACCCAATTCCGAAAGAGGAGGTCAGCGTGGCACTCTATCCCGAGTTCGACCGCGCGATTCTGGTTTTTGTTACCTATTGGGTCGTGCAACCGCGTCCGACGCAGCAGCCTCCACACGAAGTATCTGCCCGCCCTCACCACGTACGTGAGGTTCCACAACTTTCCAGCTATACTAAGGACCTCCCTAACCTTCGCGTGCCTACGGTTCGAGGGTCACTGCTCGCGCAGCAACACCTTCAACGCGTCGACTTTTTCTTTTAGAAACGACATTCTCATGGTGTGCGAGTTGTTAGTGAACCCTAGCGCGTCGATCTTGGTGTCCCAATCGGTTCGTTTCTTGGATGCGAGCTTCGGCGTGACCCTCTCATCTCCCTGTCCGAACAACCGCACGTGGTCCGAGGCCAGCGAGGCCGACGCGATCAGCGCGGTCGTGTCGTCGTGCAAGTGTTGCACCTTGATCAGTAAGTAATCGTCTACGCACACTGTCGCGAAAAACGGGTCGGTTATTTTTCTTCCGGTGTGAGGTCCGAGTTTTGCGTCCGGGGCGATCGGTGTGGGTTGTCCCTCTTCCCACGGATCCACCACCTTCACGTGGGCCATCACTTATTTTCCTTCGTTTAGGAACTGAGTCGAATGGATCATGGTGTCGCAGTGCGCGTGCTCGGCCGCCGCCGACATGACGACCCAAAACCCCGGCGACCCAGACCACGCGAAGGTCAAGGGAAAGTCAATCACTACCAACTCTCTTACCGTGTAGCAAACATTAGGGGCTTTGTCCGGGTCTACCCAAACGTCGCGGAAAGCGTCGGAAACGTTGGCTTTGCTCATCAGTATTCTCTCCACCGGGAACGTTTTTCTAAGTGACACGAGTTCAGTGAGAAATTTCGGCAGCGCCAGAGCGAACAGGCATGGGTAGACGGCATCGGGGTCAGTGTCTCCGTTTATTCCTCGCTTCTTTTCTCTGCTCTGCTCGTCAAACGAAAGATCATTGATTATGCACACCTTGTGTGTCACAACTGGCGCCAACGGGGCGACCCTAAGATTCGGGATTTCGTGGGCAGCTGACTGTATTTGTCACTAAACAGGTTTGACGTCTCATGTCTTCCCCATTTTTTTCCCAGACCGCTGGCAAGTGCTCGGTGACGCTGTGGTGGTTTACGTACCTTAACACGCGCTCAAGAGCAGCGCCCGTATCGGCCGCGTTCACTGGTACGCCACTCGTGACTATCGAGAAAAGCTCGTCGACCGCTCCGGAGCCTTGTAAGTCTCCGAAGTATCACCGAATGCGTGTGGAATCTATAGGCGGTGCTACCAGGGATCCTCCGACGGCTAGTGCAACGTATCCCACTACCTCTCCGTTAACTCGCATCATGATTGGTCAAATGTGTGCCAGCTTGTATAGCACATCTTCTCTCTCTCTTGTGTCTCAAAGTTGTGTTTCCCGACTTTTGTTTTTTCTGCGTGCTATTGTTGTACCATGCGTTCTGTTCTGTGTCGACTGGGCGACACACCATAAACAAGCCATAAACGCGCTGACTCGCTACTCTCCCGCAAATCGACTAGGCTCAACTAGCTCATCCCGTGCGTGCCCCTCTATCTGCTTTCTACTGTGCCTGTGCTCCCACCGTATCGGTTGAGTTGGCACCGCCCCCTGCCGGAGGGGCGGGGGTGACGGCCTCTTCTGTACTACTGTGGGGATTCTGTTGTACTGAATGGGTGAACGGCCCTTATGATTTGAGCCTTCAGCGAGAACGATCTTCATTCGATCCGCGTGAAAGTGGGGTAAAGTTGCCCCCCTGCTCAAGCTGGTGGCTGCTAACGTGTGTGTCTTCCGCGAAGCCGACACTGCGTCGGTTTTCAACGGAAAGGAGAAAACTGCAGACCCTCTGCTCACACGAAGCCTGCCGTGCCGGACCTTCCGCTTCCTCAGGGGTATCTCCAACCCGACTGGACAAGAAGTGGGGAAATCTGCAGACCCTCTGTTCAGACTCTATAGGTTGGGTCGCCGCGAAATTGATAGCTTACACTCTTCCCCTCGTCCCCTTTATCAAGTACTGACTTCTTTTGATCTGTCACTTCTGGGTACTGGTACATGGTACTGAGTAGACAATCTGAGTTCTGAGGTGCGATGTCTTGCTGTTTTTGCGTACACTCTGCGTCAAACTTTCTGTGGTTTGTCTTTCTACATTTGTTCTTTAGAACCTGACTCTCACCCTGATACAGGGCCGGCGACACCGACCCGGGAGTGTGTGCATGGAGAATCGCCACGAACGTCCTGGCGTTTCCAAAGACTATCCATCTTTCTCCCGCCCTTGCCTCACCTTCGGTCGGCCCTGCCGGATGGTAGGGCCCGTACTGTTCGTTGCTGCCACCGCCCTGTCCCGATTCGCCCCCCGCGGCGGCTTCGCCCCTGCCTCCGCCCACGAAGTTTTGTCTGTAGCGCGCGACGCTCGGAAGTCGATTCCCACCGCCACCACCGCCTGTCCCCCCCCCCACTGATGCTGTTGCGGCTGCCTGTTGCAACTGGGGCTGTTGCGGCGGGGGCGGGGGATGAGCCGGGGGCGGCGGGGGCAGCAGCTGCGGCGGCTGCGCCTGCGACTGCTGCTGCGTGGGGACTTGGTGGGCAACATTATCCCCGCGTGAAAGAGACCCCAGGCCAAGCGTAATCACAAACGCCGGGCGGCGTAGAACATTCCTGCATTCGAACCTTGAACCCTGGCCGCCTGCTCGCCCTTGTGCTGGGGCCGAACACTGCACCCCACGCGCCTGGGGCTTCCTTCCTTTTCCCTTCGACCGAGCCAGCTTTCTTGTCAGGGGGCCGACTCCAAAACCCCTTGCGTTCCACGAAGCTGATTGCAGCACCATCGTCTACCAGCTCCCTCAGCCGCGTGAAACGTGGCGAAATCATGGGTACCCCCGTACCGGGGGGGGGCGCGGCTTACGGGTGTTTCTGGAAAAGGTCGACCCCCTGCGACGCGAACGAAGACATGCCTTCATTCAAGCCACCGTTAATTGCGTTTAGGGGCAACTCGTGGACCTTGGCCGGGTATGGGGTAAGGCTGATGAAGTGGCGCTTGAGGTTTATTTTCACCAACTTCTGAACTGCTTCCAGCTCGCTCCGCAGGCTGCTTACCCTGCTCTTGCATTCTGCTGGAGCGCCCTCCGTGTCGTATTCAAGCATTTCCATTAACGCGGCGACGAGGGTGGCAAAATGAATGTCAGATGGCATGGCCGATGGGGACTCGCCTGCTAGCACGGGAGGCACAAAATCGTCGACCGCGAATTCGGCCAAGGCCTGAAGTAGCACAGTGACCTTTTTGGAGACGTCGGCCACCTTGTCGAGCACCTGGAGGAGGACGCTGCCAAACATTTCGTCGGCCATATTGAATACTCCGCGAGCGACGAAGAATTTCGCACCTACTATAACTCGCCAGAGATCCGCCGCCAGCTTGGTGTTAGCTTTAATTCCGGCGGTCACCGCGGCCTGCTGGAGTGCGTCTTGCGGGGAAGGGAGCGGCTGCCCACTCATCGCCCGGCCCGCCCGAGGGGGTGCCACATCACCCAGGAATGCATCTACCGGGGGCTGGGCTACTGCCTGCTGCTCTAACCGTTGCAACTGTTGCTGCTGTTGCTGTTGCTGCTGGTGCTGCTGCTGCGGCGGCTGGGCCTGGTTTCGTTCGACGGATGCCACGCGTCGCACAACCGCCTGTTGTGTCGAAAGGATCGGCTGAAGCAGGTTTATCATGGCCGGGACTATGGGGGCGGCCGCGACGTTGGCCGCCCCTCCGTCTTCGCCGTTGCCTGAGGTAGAGAGGGGGCCGTCGGCAGGAGGTAGGTCGGGATCACCCCCCCCCCCACCTCCGACGTCGACGGCCTCATGTTCTTGAATGTTGGCGTGCTCCCCTCCCCCTGCGGGGCTGCCGTCCCATTGGAAAGTCGATCAAGTCCATCAATTGTTTCGGGCACACTGTCGTCCCTTGAGCTACGAGCTATCGACGGTGCTACGTACACCGACCGTCTATGAGCGAGGAAGCAGGTCTTGCAGCCCCATGCTCTGACAGCCATCTGCTGTCCTCTCGTACCCCCGCGACCCTGTTTTTTCGAATTCGGAAACGCCTTCACAAACCTCACATTCCTTCGGAAGGTTACGTTCCTGTGGTAAAACAAAACTGCGACACAGAGATACTACGCTCGGTGCAGTAAGCAGAGCGGACAATGCAATGCCATATACGACAGGAAAGATCTACCCTACTAGCAATCCAGGTGCCTGGAAGTGTACCTTTCAAGGGCGAGGGCGTCTCGCACTTCGTACAGGAAGGCAGCCTTCCTCGACGTACCATCGCCTGTCACACGAAAGATATATGGGTCATGCGACCCGAAGTGCAACAACACGCCGCAGGCATGCAACGACATACTAGTTGCACGCAGACCAGAGTGACAAGAGGGAACGAACGGGCTTCGATGTTGAGCGGTGATGCGTGGGGTCGGCTTAAGCCCTAGCGAGTAACGGACGCCGAAATCGGGTTAAGGCATGCGCCGTAAAGTGCGCCGCAGGCAAAAAAAATTCGGGTAAGGCACGCTGTAAGGCATTTGCCTTAAGTGCCTTTTTATGCCTTAAATGCCTTATCTGGCTAAGGCAAATGCCTTAAAAAATGCCTTAGACGTGCCTTACAGCCTTTTTTCACCCTAGCGCGCGTTTGATACATAGAGAAGTGGACACATAGGTTAGGTACGGTATATGCATCGCATACGACAAGAGCCGGGCACGATTGGACTGCAAATACAGCAGCACAGTAGGATAAAATGTGCTTGTCTGAGTAGCAGTAGTGAATTATTGGTAACATTGTACCAGGAACATCACAATCAACGTCACAGCTTGCATTTTCATAGATACCCCAGCACAGCTCAACATACATGAACCACAGTGCGGATGCGTGCATGCGTGCGTACACCGGCGGAAAGGGACATGTACAACAGCAGCACAGCAACAGCGGACTGTACGCGTTCAGCTTACCGCGGTGCTGTGGTCGAGGGTAAGGTATTCGTCGGTAGTGTATTGATCCGGAAACTGACGACAACGCTCTGTAACCGGAAAGTGTTTAGCGTTGTTGTTGCCGCGAGCTCCCCGCGAGCGCTTGTTGCTTCCTCCAACTTGGCTCTCGGGTGGGTTCGGGCTGCTGATCGTGCCTACTCGTGACCTCGCCTGCTGGCTCGGCTTCAGCAGGTTGGACTGGCAAAAAACGTCGAGAGCCTGGGGGCTGCCCTTCCCGACTGTCCAGCTTCTTAGCGTCCCTCTTTTAACAGCAAGCGACGCTGCAGGGGATGCTGCAGGCGACGCGGATGCAGGCATCAGCCCGTGGGATGAACCGCTGCCACCGGAGGAGCCGCTGCCGCGAGAGCTACGTGTACCAGCAGAGGAAGACGATCCATCCATTCCAGCAGCAGCTGGGCCAGCACAGCCGTCTTGTGTGGTATCGATTACCTCATGTGGTGGCGGCGCCGCACTAGCTGGGCCATCTTCTTGCGTAGACATGGTACCCAGCGCCGAACGGTATCGTGGTGTCCCCAACCAACCTCAGTCTCTGCAGATGGCTGACCGCTGACCTATGCTATGTGACCCCAAACCCCGTTTTCAGGGAGTTCGTATCTAACGGCGTTATTTTGGTGCACAAAACGTGCCTTATTGCCCCTTTTCGAGCGCAGGTACGTTGCCTTACGGGAGTAAGGCACGTAAGGCACGAAACAGCGTCTAAGGCAGGGCTCTGCTGAGAAAGGGCTCTAAGGCATTCTTTAAGGCATCCGTTACTCGCTAGGGCTTAGGTCGGCTGCACCATCAGTAAGAAAATGTTCGGCTGCACCATCAGCACAGAAATGCTATTCTTCGTCTCGTTCACCCCTCACGTTCTCATCCCCCAGCCCCCTCTCTTCGCAACTCTGCTGCTTTTGGGGTCCAACTGGACACTCTTTTGGCCCTCAGGCGTCGTGCCTAATCGAAATATCCGGTCCCACAGGTGTTGCATTATTATTTGTGCTGGTTGTCGTAACCAGTATGTACCTTACGTACCGCCATCAGCGTCTTTGTCCCGCTGCTGTTTTATGTCCCTTCGTGATGAAGCCGTTCAATAGGTATGGTGACGAGTCGGTGTAAGTCTCTATGTCGACTGTGTTGAACTCTTGGGCTTTGTTTTATTCAGAAGCTGTCTGCCATTTTTTGTGATTGATCGTTACACGTAGGTGCGAAACATCCAAGCATCTATTGGGAATGAAACTAACCAGCCACATCTTCTCCTGGGTTTGTGAGGCCCGTGTGATGCAGGACTGGGTGTTAGTGCGCTAGAAGAAACGAGGCATCGCGGCAGCTTGCCGTACATATCCACGAGGCAGAGCTGCCGTTGAAGGCCTAAGAGACGTGTGGAGGACTACCCTGTGCATACCAGACTGAATATAGACTCCGCTGTGCGAGGCCTGCCCATCCGCCCTGCCAGGGTGTCGGGTTCAGCAATCGCCCACCCACACCTGCCCCTGCAGGCCTACATACGCTGGACCTACTTGGTGTGCCCTCCCTACCCCGTTTGTGTATCGTGAGGCACCCTGGTCATCACCTACCGAACAACCTTGCGGACAACGGACTCAGCGATGACCCCCCGGACTCAGCGATGACCCCCCTCGCTTTACGCGCCATCCCCATCCCTCTTCAAATCTAGGGTTCACTGCAGCTTTGTATCTTCCTCTGTTTAACTTGATGTCTATCGGTGATTTATCTAGGGTTGACAAGGGACTGCGTGACCTCACCCTCCGTGTACGAGGCATACAAAGGGTTTGGCGCAAAAACATGAACAAAGGTGCGATGCGTCACCGGGGCTGCTAGACAACACTCCTGAAACAGCCCGCTTGCAGACGCATGGGAAATGTGCGTGAGACTACTGTCAGCCAATCGAGACCTGCCGCACAACCTCCACTTGATGGGACGGACTCAGTCCTCGATCGCTCGTGCTACACCTCCCCCAGCACAGCCGGTCGACGGCTCCCGGGCTGGCAATCACCTCTACGATGACCACCCTCCGCAGGAGCTGTGCCATCGACACGTTTGTGAGAACTCGGAAACCTCCAGCTCCTCGCGGCACACGGGTGGGTAGCAAGCCCCCCTGCGTGCTGCAGTCGCTGTGGCATTTCGCCCGTTCTACATGTTTTGTCCATGAAGGGCGTACAAACTTCAGCCCACACTCACAAAAACAAACAACACAAACTCAGCGGAAAACAGAGAAACCGCAACGTAGGTGGAACCTCTCGTAACTCTTTGTCCTACAGTAAGTTTCCACCTTTTCTCATTTGTTTTTGTTTCGGTTTTGTTCGTGCGTTCCGCGACTGTGCATCTAATGTAATTGGTTTCGTCGTCTGTCCCCGATTGCCGGCTTCGGCACTACAGCGTGTCACCGATTTCCGCCTTCGGCACCAGCGTACCAGCGCAGTCAATGCCTAACAGACTGGGCACAATGCCAGAGCAGCGTGGCGTGTGTACATCCGTTCACAGAAGGAGACTTTGGCGCACGCATGCATATTACTCATGATGTGAGCCTTGCTCTGGACTCTCGTCCCAATTCCACATGCACGGCACCAAAAACACATCGATTGTATTATTCCAGAGCATTCCTCCCAAGCCTTTATTGCTGGGCAAGCAAACACAACACGTTTGCGCTCATTCCAAGTCCATGCACTGACTGGCCGTTGTACCACGCAGCCTGCGGTCCTTGCTGGTGAGACATCGTGTAGCGCTGACCTAACTGATACTTTTCTTGCATTGTACAGCGCTGAGGGTAGCAGTACAACCTTTACGGAGTTACGGAAGAGTAGTGTGCCCCTCCAGACCCCAGCCCATCCATACGTACAGGCGATTCATCTCCGGGTTGAATTCACATTGTCCCCTCCGATCATCACGCCCAGCTCTTTTCTGGAAACCCTCGGACCCATGGAAAACCGCTGTTGTAACAGAAGTGCATATCTTCCAATACAAACATCACTATATTCGAATTTCGTTTTCATCGGAAAGGCAATTCTCAACTAGGAAAATTGGGTGTTAGTTGATTGAGCCAGGAGGGGAAGAGAAAAGAAGGGCGAAGACAACAAATTGGAGATAACGTCATAAGAATACTCAGTTTAGACAGTAGACTAGTTGGTGCAATAATACTACTGCTGTAGTGCTATAACTGTTGTCGAGCGCCAATGGTAAACATTCGCGTAGACATTCGTGTGGCTCTTCCTCTTGTGTTCCTGATACAGTACTCGTTTATGCCGAAAGGCAAGGTCGGTGGTACCGGCGAGGATACCTCATAGTAGCCACAGCCTCGGTATCAACTGTAGCCAGTCTTGCCCCGCTGCAGAAAACACTCGATTCAATTTCCCAGGACGTTGTCGCCAAAAAGGCCGGTGGGGTTGAAAATAGTAAATACCTACTGGTAGCTTGGGTAGCTACGTGTTATCGTCACATGTTCCTTGGGGGCCAGCGGGAAACTCTTGGCCCAATTCTAAATGGAGGCTTATCGTCGCCCCAGCCATCCCCCTTATTAATTTGCAGAGCGATATTCCGTGTGAATTTTGATTCTGCTTCATGAATGTTTCGTGCTATGTATGTATACCTCGTACAATACGATAGTCATTCCCCATGGGTTTCGCGTACCCTCGGTTCATCGACACCAGTAGTAGTGGGTGGATTACCCTACCCGACCCTACACACACGCACGTTACAGTAGTGGTGCAGAGCTGGAGTACTCCGTACCCTCAATCGTGTGCACTGTGCTTCGACGTTGATTTTTATTGTGTACACGCCCAGAACGTTCAACCCCGGAACGTATGCAAATAAAAAGGGTAGACATATCAATACATACCTTGATCTTCTTTGGATCGGAAGCTTTCCTCGGCATATCTTGGTACCTCACAGCCACTCCCAGCCTCTAATTACCGAAACCGAAGTTACGTGCTTTCCGCAGGTTCTCGGGTGTCCTAGGTTTCTGTGTTTTTATTTCTAAAGTTGCGATTTCAACTATTTTACAAAACATTTTTGATACGACGTACTTGATTTGTTTTGAACATTTCCGGTTTTGGGTTCGTGCGTGTACCCAGTGAGCACGAAAGCGCGTGCGAGCCCGGCACCACCGCGGGTATATGGGAGGGCGCTGGCCAGTAGAGGGGGGGGTCAGAAGGAGCGCGGTTGTTTTTTTCGTGGCTAGGCGTGGCGTGTCCATCGAGACACGAGGGGAGCATGAAGGTCCTCGCTGTTGCTGCTGCTGCAATGAATCCAGTATGTATGTCCGAAATTATGAGGATTTTTTTGTCTGTAATAAAAGAACATTCAAGCCAAGTTCAAGCCGTGCGTTATTTGTCGAAAAGCTATTATATCTATCTACTCGTGCGAGCACTGCTGTATGCATTTGCAAGTCGCCTGTATGTTTGTTTGTTCTTTTGTGTTTTTTGTTTTGTTTTGTGTCGTACTGCTGTCGTCGTACACAGGTATGATAGTTGATTCTCCACATAATATATGCATGCAACATACCAGTACTCCTGCATCACAATACAGCGGTAGACGGGTACTGTACGTTCAGTTGCGTACAGCAGTAAGTATTTCGCTGCATTGCACCATGAATCTCTTTGGCGTTTTCAAGTTGGTCTTTACACATCGTGGACCCCTTCTGCCCCTTTTCCTAAGTTGCGCGAGCGTAGCGGGCGGCTGTCCCTCGGAGCGAAGCTTTGCTTTCTTCGCGATGTTTTTTCGTGTTGGAAGATAAAAAATATAACCAGTATTGTTTATGTCCTGTGTTTGCCGTCATACATGTGGAGCTCTTGGCATTATTAAGTCGCCAGTTGCAAAAACATTACATGTTCCTCTTTTACGCTTTCCACATTTGGTTATATTCTTCCTTTCGCGAGCGTAGCGGGCGGCGTTAGCCGCCCGCGCAGCGGAGCCCTTGTATATATATACATATTGTTGTTCTAGATTAATGGTGTGGATGGGGTTAGGTGGAACTAAATGATTAGCTACTTGAGTTAGCGTGGAATCAAAAATTTAGCTAAAGGGAAATACCAATATCAATATTGGATTGACGAAAAGTCCACGATCGCGATCCTTACAGTATACCAGATAGTACCTATAAGGGCAGCGGCCGAAAACAGGGAAAAACATGTATACCTCGTCCGTTTGCGACGAAAAACAGGGAAATACTTACTGTAAATTCAAGTAACAAACGCACCCCACGTGCCCTGCCATTGATCCATAAGGGCCCATCTTAACGAAGACAGCAAAAATTCAATTTGGAAAATAAAATCCTATTTGAATGTGATTTCGCAAAAAAAAACTGGTTTGCGT
>MEHQ01000374.1:0-17020 GCA_008828725.1 Saccharina japonica
CTGCGAACTGTTGACAGGAGCGAGGGGAGAGGAACGAAGCCACCCGGCTGGCCAAGCGCTGAGCGTGTGTATACGTCTGCGGCCATTTAGGTGTTGGTTGGAGATATCAGACGGAATGAAGCGCAAGTGGGCAGCTGCGAACTGTTGACAGGAGCGAGGGGAGAGGAACGAAGCCACCCGGCTGGCCAAGCGCTGAGCGTGTGTATACTTCTGCGGCCATTTTGTTGACGCACACTGCACACCAATGTTATTCGCATATCATACGAGGCTCTGCTATTAAGAGGGCTCTTTGTATGGCCGTATTGTCCACTACAGTAGTTATGCAAGGCACCAGAGACCAGTATTCCAGATTTTGCTATTCATAGCTGCTGTAGAAAATTCACGAGCGCGAGTCTGACGTCGTTCAAAATCACGATCAACCATCAATATGGTACAATAATAATAACGCGTGCCGTTACAAAAGCAGTGTCGCCGCATACTGCTGTAGTTGGACGTGGGCGAGATGGGCGGGCCTACACTCTGCAGTCTACGCTACAGTAGTGGCCCCCCAATAAGGCGATACTACAGTAATAAGGCGGTATCCCTGCGTATATACCAGGTACCTGGTGAGGCAGTTAGAATCGCTTGACACGACTGGAGTCCACAACAAGGCGGTGACCGCTTTAGTGGAGGCTGGTCGCTCAATACGGGAGCCTACCGCTCTATTGAGGGCGTTTGAGGCCTCCACATCTGTATACACGCCCTCGCCTACAACAGCAGTAGCTCTCGTACAGCACGCGATGATGAGAGCAAGGGGTGCGGGAGCCTTGCGCCACCGTCCCACGCTGATATTTCGTCAAACCAGCTATTTGCACAGCTTCTCCCAGTGTACTTCGTACTCCGAGTGTACTGGAAGTATACCGGGAGTATGATGAGTTCTTACAGAGTACCGAGCATCGCAGTGTGAGCAGTATTAACGGCAGAACTACTGCTGTATGTACCTGTAGTCTTTAGAATTGCGAGTACCCGAAGTATGAGCAGAATTAACGGCCTAAATGCTATGCTACCATTACTGCCAGTATCAAGAGCTCAGAACGCCGAAATACTGCCAGGACTGGCAGCATCCGCCCGATTACTGCTATTAATAATACCGGTAGTTCCCGCGGTATTGAGCCCTGAGATACTGCCAGTACGCTCAGTGCCCCCCGTGTTTCTCTCATGGAAATAAATAACCCCAACGCCCACTTCTGGGAGCATTCCTGTGAACGGTCGCTGCAAAAAACTGTGGATTCGTAACGTTTTTGAAACGATGCTCAACTACTCTCAGTATATACCGGCGCTCGTACTCCGAGTATACTGGTAGTATTTGAGAGTACTGCACGTACATACCCGAGGTACTCGTCGTGCGAGTTGCGCAGCGATTGCTGAATAGTTCAGGCGGACGGCAGACGAATGACACTTGACACTTGACACCATACACGTGCATCGAAGAAGACACCTCGGGCACTCCACACCCCAGACTCTCGATCCAGTGCACAGTTATAACACTATACGTACGTAGCCACGGGGCGGGGGACCACAGCAGAGTAACCACAAGCACAAGCATAGATTCATATCATAGCATGACCATATTATACGTATGTGTACGAGTCTCCACCTGTACGTACATACCTACGGCGCACGGCACACGGCACTCGTTGATACCTCGAAGTACTCGTACTCGTATATACAGCGCCTAGAATATGTTCGAGTAGACGTGCTCATTGACCTTGGGAAGACCAACCACTTTCTATCGGCGTCTTTCATCGTTTTTGCTATCCAGCGGCATCAAGCACCCCAGCATTTCGTACCGGTTCTTCTCCCAAGTGAGATAGAAGTTACGGTTCCGTGGCTACCCAGCAGCCCGGCCAGCAGCCAACCGCTTGCATCACAGGATCACAGGACGCAGTAAAAACGAAAGACCTTGCAGTTTTCTGAGTTCTGCTACGTATATTCTCGTTTGTCTCATCGTGATGCTCACATTTTCTTAAGAAGCGCTGCTTGTGAAGAATAGCAACGGCATTGGTAGCCAGCAAGCCAGACTTAAAGAGCTTCCACAGCACGCTGAAGCCGTACATCGTACCACACACCCTCCTGTTCTGGTCCTGTGTTCTGTGCTCTTGCAATCCCCCGCAAAACCAACGAGGGGTTTCCACAAGACCTGGTGAGCGTTACTAATACTTGTCTTTTCACGGGGATGCTGGTTTTTTTCTCCTCGCCTGTTCGCTGTTTTTTTTTTGCCGTTTGCAACGACGTCCAATTTGGAAGCGACGTGGAGCCCAGCCATCTACCCGGTTGCCTTGTGCACTCGCAGCCTTCGTGCTAGCTGACCTGTGAGCGAGGCTTAGGCGGAGAATCGTTCTGGTGCGAGGTGAGCCGAAAGCAAATTCGATGGCACTGGATGATGGATGATGAACCGTTAAGTTCAAGTGGGGTCCTGGCAGACAGGATTGCCGATATTCGCTGAGTCGTGCGATATCAGTTTCTACCTCGCTTGCCCCTGTTTAGGGCGTGCGCGTGCCCAAAATACACAGCGACGCACCGACAGCAGTACCGTGGAGGCAGCAGGGTTCTTTGGTCAAGAGAACACAGAGGAGAAAACAAGCAAAGCGAACCGCCAAACATGGGGGTCCCGAAAGAATGCTCGTAGGCAAGGGAAGATGACAGAGAAGCTTTTTTAGAGGACCACTCGAACGTAGCAGCAAAAGACGACGGGGGCAATCTCACGAACACCCCAATGGCCAGAGAGAGAGACTGACTGCGCGGCTCTGTGTGCGCGCCCGGTGGAGTTGTGGCTGCTGTTGAATCAACCAACGGCAGCCACGCTGTCTAGAGTAGGCCGGCCGTTGTGCTGTCAGCAAGAAAGAAGGTCTGCACGTTGCACCGTCACCTGCGCCCCCGTCTCTTCGTCCGGTGTCTCAAAATCGATGTACGATATACGACGAGTAGTCCCGCGGGCAGCTCTTTTTTTCTGGTTTTCTTCTTTTCCTGCGTCTGGACGACGCGGTCTCCGACTTACTTTCTGGCATTGCTTTTTTCTCTCTCCTGCCTGGAGTCTATTTACGAGTAGAACGTTGAAGTTCTATGGTTGCGAGAGGAGATTCGAAGTGACACAGGCAGCCGGGCTGGCGGCCTGTGTCTAGGGTGCTAGAACAGGTGCACGTCGCATCATCAGCAGACACGTATTGTTGTTGTTGTTGCAGGGATGTGGCAGCCTCTCTGTCTGTGTATCGGGCGGGTATAGGTTCGAAAAAAAGAAAAAAGCGAGCCGTCCCGATTCCAGAAAAAATAGCGCAACGGGCTCGTACCTCGTATCATATTATTATGACACCAGCAAGCAGTTGTACTACAGAAGTACTCGTACGAGCTCGTAGCTACAGCAGCAGTAGACCGACGAGAGCCCGATAAAAATTCGGCGGCACAGCAGCAGCAGTAGCAGTAGCAGGCTGCGAGAGTGGCGGCTCTGAGATAGACGCGAAAGAAACAAGACACGGGGAGCAGCAGTGGCGTTTTTTCTTGTGTGCATCCTGCATTCATAATGTGCTACGTATACTTCTGATGCAGGGCAGACTGCGCTGTATCATACGTGCGTACCGTATTAATTAATTGAGCTTTTGCGATTAGTTGGATTTAGTTGACTGGTATTTTCTGTATTCCGTCGTACGTGTTGTGCATGCTTTGTTCCGTCACAAAATCGGATAGCTGTGCGTACACAGCAGCAGCACACAAGAGCAGTACGAGTAGTAGTAGTCTACAGTCTATGCTCACAGATACACCCATTACGCAACGCACGCGTACTCATGGCATATCATGCCTAAGGACACCTTCTTCTTGAGGCAAGTGCTCTTCATGTTCATATTTCATAGCGGCGTGGTTTATGGTTCGTGGTTCATGACGGTGGACGAAGTTTGTTGTGCTGTTGCTTGGGAAACTATTTTAGTTTTGATACGAGGGAAAGAACAGAAACGTCGAGTTTGGACCACCAATTTTACTCGCAGCTGAGTCTATACGAGCACGTACATACATATGCATACGTACGTATGATACACAGAAGCGTACGCAGCCAACAGCAGCATTTACAGAAAGCCTTCGTATTGGACCATCTATGCTCGTATTATTACCAGGCACGTATTATATACGCATGCATATATTACGAGATTTACCTGTATAGGCAGCAGAAGCACCGGTATTCCGGTGCCCATGGCAGCCCCATCTCATTTTGATTTCTGCTGGTACAATTACACCAGTACCCCGTTGATACTAGCATAATATGCACAAGAACCAGGTTTTTCGAATCGCTTGTATAATACCAGGTATGTATCTGTTGTACTCGTATATACATGCTGGGCCGGCTGGGCAGCAGTGCTGGGTGTTCTGTTCTGCGCATAATCGTATATATGTAGCTCTTTCGTAGAGCTTTGCCTCTTTCTGTGTTTGTGAGTCCAAAAAGAACAGCAGCAGTACTTTTTTATACTCGTACGAGTAGTACGAGCAGGTACTCGTACCCTGGTACGAGTACAACTTGCCTCCCAAGCCGGGCTTGAGAGATCCAGATTTCCTTTCGCTACGTACTTCTTGGTGATACCATGCTCCTGCTGCGCATACATTCTGCTGTTCCCTCTCTACGAGGCACTCTCTACGAGTACAAGCTCTTCGTACAGGCTCTGCTGTGCCCTGTCCCCTGATTGATGGCATGGCCCAGTACGGACAGCACTACTGTTGTGAAAGACTACGTACGAAAATGGATGTTCGCAGGAACTTTGACCGTCGCACGTGACCTTCTGTTCTATGCACGCGTACTCGACTCGTCTTTTACTGCATTTTTTTCCATTTCTTCTTTTCTTCTTTTTTATTTTATTTTCGAGTAGTTTTGTCTTTCCTTTCCTTTCTTTTTGCTTCCTGTTCCAATATCTTTCTTTTCCGACCATGATCATTTCTCGTCTCTCAGCCAGAAACAGCCACACAGCACACAAGAGCATCAGCAACAACAGCAATCACAGGTATGTACATGTCTATGTACGTATCATATACCTGGTACACGTTCCGTAACTGCTGTCGGGCTTGCATTACGTAGACCAGCGTAGACTTCGTATTACCCCAGGCATACCAGGTACCGTGCGCGGTCTCCATCAAACCAACCCACGTATAAAAGTACAGCAAGCAGGAGTACTTGTCGCCGCAGAAACAGCAGCAGATGAGATATCATATATAGATGGCAAGATGGCACGCACCCCTTTCGTCGTAGTGTATTTTTCTTCTTGTATGTATTGTACATACCGGTACGAGTATCATACAGGAGCATCATTAATTTCTGCGTACAGGCATGTATGATGCCAGCTTTTAGTTATTGTTGTGCACCAATATATACCAGCATGCTGTCGTAATATGTACGTACCTGGTGTAGAACAGGTACAACTGGACAATTACCATCTGTCCATTATCAATATTATAGTCATTTTCCCGTATTTTCCGGAGTTTTTTCAAGCACCCGCGGGTACACCTAGTGTACGTAGCTCGTGGTTGGGAGAGGGGTGTTCCAGAATCGAAAAACACCGCCGAAGCGCTCATCTCTCAAGGCGGAGATTTTAAAAAAAAAGTGTTTTTGTATCACTGCTGTGTTTCAGATTTTGAGAAGAACAAAACGTAACGAGATATCGGCGAGAAAATAACGGATCTGAGACGGCAGCATCTATTATTAATCAAGCTATTAATAGTACAGCAGTACAGTAGCATCGTGCTTTTTGTTTCAAAATTAAGGGCTGGGAGCGATTCCTCTCATTTATCCACAGCTTGGTGCGGTTTGATTGTTTCATATCATATTTATATATACGTACGATGGAAAACAAAAGCTTGCGGTATGTTCCTGGTGTATAATATAATAGTAATAGTCCAAAATGGCACACTTTCAGCGGATTTTGCCGCATTTTGGGATGCACTTTTCGACATCGCCCGTGGTAACTGGTATCTGGTATCTTGGTACCCGTGACCCTGGCGATTACGGCTGTTTTTTTTTTGTTTTTTTTTCAGTTCGCTGTATTCTAAAAGCTCATGAGACGAAAAGGAAATGGACAAATTCTGTACGAATGACCTTACACGGACTACGAGAATATCATCAGGCACCGAATACTCATCGTGTGCTCGTAAGATACCCACCCCTTACATGCAACACCACCTTGTAAGTTATCTCGTGCAACACCTTTTGGCCCATTTCTATCTTGCACGCCGGCCCAGACCCAACCCAGCCCTAGCCCCAGCCCCTTCTGGAGGCTCGAGATCGACAGGGTCGGTGGCGCGGCTCTGCCGCGTGTTTCGGTGTCGTTTTTCCAAAGGAACCCATTCGGCTAACAGGCCAGGTTCAATCAATCAGACAGCAGTATATAGTAGTGGTGCTGCACGTGTTTATTTGCAAGGTGGTGTTGTATTTTATACCAGGTATATTTGAATCCTCTCGTGCTCTTTTCGTAAAGGTCTAATCTAATAATCTATCGTAGAGCTCAAATCTAAAAGTACATATAATACGACGTACATATGATATCATATTATACCAGGTACGTCACTTAGCCGAGTCCCACCACTTACTTGGAGAGCAGTTTGGGGACTTGCTGTGTGTGTTCTACACTGTTTCACTGCCCTACATGTCGACGAGGGATGGAAGTGCTGAAACCTTCTCGCGATAAAAATGCAAGGCGTGTACCGCAGTGGGGAGGAAGGAGAAGAGCATACTTAGTGACCCCGGATCTGAGTTACGACTAAAGAGGGAGAGAGAAAAGAAGGCCGAAGATAATAAATGGGATGGAAAAAAAAATACATATGTACGTACATACTTGGAGTATATATATAGACCAGGTATGATATGTACCAGGTACCTGGCATGTTGTTCGACTTACAAAGTACCTTTGAAACGCGAAGAAGGATCAGCTGACCGGACGGATGTCTTCTGGCTATATATATATACGTAAACAAGTCGACGGAGCGGTGAGCCGGCAAGACTCAACGACTAGTAACCGATCGCTCGGCGGCGCTAGCCGACTAGCTGACTTAAGGCGGCAAGTCGGCTAGCTTGGTCAGCTGACGCCAGCCGACTTGGTGGCTAACGTCAGGTAGGCAAAGCGGGCTAAATCGGTCTTCCCCCCCCCTATAAATGTATTGTATATTTATAGGTTGGGTTGGCGTCGGTTGGCGACGACGCTGTAAAACACGCCTCTCACTGCGTGAGCTAGACAACCAGGGTGCCTTTTTTTGTTTTGGCGGTCACCAAGGCTGGTGGTCTTGTTATATCAAATGTGCGGGGTTGAGAACCTCAACTCCGTACAAGGGGAATTATCGTATCACGTAGTGTGTATATGGTAAGGCACCCAAGAGGCAGATACATGCTGGTATATAGTAATACTCATTGCTGTCTCTGGAAATTGCCACACCAGAAATTTAATTAACTCATTGAAGCTGTCGTCCATATGCAAGCCCGCCTCACAGACGGTTCTTAGCAGGATGCAGCTCACCCTCCATGCGACTCGCCCAATACCTCACGGCGCTTCGCGCTTGGTGCAAGCAATGTCTGCCTGGTTGGTGAAAACCCAACGTGCTCCGTCCCGACATTGTAGGGATGCGAGGGTCTATGGTCATATGACTACGGCCGTGCACGACATGAGTACACCCCCCCCCCCCGGCCGATTAGGGGGGGGGGGGGAGCGCCGGAGATCCCCCCGGAACCCCGAAGGACTTGATTTTACGCTATAACCTTACCGGGGGTGTACTGGGTTAATTTTATTCAAGAAAACAATATCCCGCTTTTAAAAGCCTTCCTACAAGTGAGGAAATCCAACAAGTTGGGGTAGGTGGCACCTCTGAGACCGAAAAACGCCTCGATATAATATTAAGCTCTTTTGTACCAGTATCTGCAAACTAGTGTATTGCCGGTTATAGCTATTGACTCAATTCGTGCCGGCTCACAACTCTATTCGTGTTTTGTTACTATTTGAATATTACGGGAGACCATAGTGAATAGGATCTAAGGTACAAAAAAAAAAAAAAACTATACATTTCCCTGTTTTTACCAACAATATTTGGTCTTATTTACGATATGGTTCCCCATAATATTAAGACAGTAGATACCAGGTACCAGGTGTGTATACATGCATAGGATACAATACAATTTGACGTCAATCGGCACTCAACAGATTTTCACGGCGGAAATAATACCTCTCTACTCGTGGACGGAAACGTAAGAGGCGATCCGTGTTTATGTTTTTGCACCAACGGTCCGTACATTTCCGCCTTCTTGGAAGGAAGAGAGTCTCGGGGAGGGAGGTGCTTGTGTTTTATCTTCTCTCTCTTCTCTTCTCTCCTCTCTCTGCTCCTTCTCTACTCCCTCTCTCTCTCTCTCCTCTCTCATCCGTCTCTCTCTCGTCTCTCTCTCATCTCTCTTCCTCTTTTATCCTCTCTCTCTCTCTCTCTCCTCCACTCATCCTCTCTCATCGTCTCTCTCTCTCTCCTCCTCCCTCTCTCTCTCTACGTCTCTCCTCTCATCTCCCGTCGTCCTCTCTCCTCTCCGTTCTCATCCTCTCTCTCTCTCTCTCTCTCTCTCTCTCTCTATCTCTTCCATCCATCTTCGTCTCTCTCTCTCTCTCCTCTCCTCTCTCTCTCTCCTCTCTCTCTCTCTCTCTCGTCTCGCGTCCTTCTCTCTCTGCTGCTCTCCTTCTGTCTCTCTCTCTGCTCTCTCTCTCTCCTGCTCTACTCTCTCTCTCTCGATCTCATGCGTCTGCTCTTCTTCTCTCTCCTCCGTCATCTCTCTCGACTATCTCTCTCCGTCTCTTCTTGCCTCTCCCGTCTCTCTCTCTCTCTCTCATCTCTCCTCTCTCTCTCTCTCTCTCTCTCTCTCTCTCTCTCTCCCCCTCCTCTCTGCGAAGGTCTCGTATAGTCATACGACTGCAGCCATGCATGGCATGAGTACACCCCCCCTCCCCTATTCCCTATCTTTGGGTTAGTGCTGACGCTGTAGTTGTTTGCGTTCTGCATTTACCTACAGCCTACCTATACGAGCCTCTCTCTTCCCCCCCCCTCCTCTCTCTCCTCTCTTTGACTATTTCTTTGTTTTACAACGAGCGAATTCGAGTATCTAGTGTACACATAAATCATATGATATAATATGAAATACGAAATACACACACCGCGCAAAAATATTGGAATCCCATTTGAAGCTGGCTGAACTACTCTGTACGATGAACCCTACAACCGCGATTATACGACCGCTGACCGAAGATCTCGGAAAAATAAAAAAATAAAGAGCAACAGGACCGGCGAGTTTTTTTGTTTTCGACCGATCACGACAAAAAAAACGGCCAATCACAAAAATCACCAACACTTAAAAGTAACGAACAAAAACAACAAACAGCGGTAGTGGCAATAGCGCTGGATAACACCGAGAGTCCCGCGCACGAGTACAGGCAGGTTGGCAGGCAGGCAGGTGCTCAAATGGGACCGATCTGAGCTGTTTTTGATTTTCTTGGATCTGCTTGACCGCCGTTGTTGTGTGCGTTGTGTGCGTTTTGTGCTGTACACCTTGTCCGGCACGGACTCTCCTTCGAGACAGACAGCCTCTTGAACATCGAGATTTCAACTCTCAGTCGTTGTTGGGTACACTGTCTGCCTCTGGCGCAGTGTGCCGGCATGCAGCAGAGGGGGCTTGCCGTGAGTAGAGACCGCAACAAATCTCGAAGCGGGGGCGGAGTTATGGGGAAAGCGTGAATGCGAAACACCAGCAGACGTCGATCGGTGGGTGGGCTTTCGCGCTACTGTCTCGGTGCGCCTACGGAAGTTGGTACGCCGATATAGCGTTAATAGTGCGAGGCGCTGCTGCTAGCAAGGAAGGCACCAGCGTCCCTCGGACAGATCATCGGTTCCCACCGTGATGATCTAAAGCTTTCAGGGCAGGTAGATCCCTGATCTGTATGATCTGTATGATGTGTATGATCTAGCTTACGTTGCCGGGTGGGAGCCATGTGATCCGCACGATCTAAGATATATTTCCTGGGGTGGGTTGGATATGTGCTTCACAAATCCTGCACGGCATGTCATACCGGCAGGCTAGGATCTAGATTGTATATCTGTAGATGATTTAGAGATGATCCATGTGTAGATCATCTGTAGATCATCTGTAGATCATCTGTAGATGATATGTCAAACCCGATAAGGCTTTCCAACGCTTGACGCGGGACTTACTTTAGAGGGTCGCCGTCAGGATATCGCGGCCGATAAGGATAGGCATGCGGTGCGCCGGCCTGATATTCGTTTCTGTCTTAAAAGTCAGGCGAAGCGAGGGCATCGTCGATCTCGTCATCGAGCCGATCAACACCACCTGTGCTCAGAGCAAACCCAGCCGGGGGAGGTTATTAGCCTCGAAGCGGGTGCATATAGCGAGTCGAAAACGGCACATCTGTCCGCTGCAGCACAGGACAGCGAGGGGTGGCTGCTCACCGATTGGCAGGGGAGGGGCGGGCCTGGCCGGCGGGCGGTTCGTCGGTGGCTGGTGGGATGGGGTGCGACCGGATAATTTTGGGGGACTAAATGTTCCACACATCGCACACACAGATCATCTACAGATAGACCATCTAGATCCTCATCTACCGATCTAGATCCAATCTACCGATCTACTGCTTGTAGATCCTCATCTACCGACCTAGATCCTAATCTACCGCTGTGAGAGGTTTTGCAGGATCTGTATAATAGTCACACATCGGACGGGTAGATCACGGTCTAGATCGTCTACATCCAAATATACCGTTATGATATGTTTTGCAGGATCTGTACAGTACAGAGCCAACCCAGGAAATATGTGCTAGATCATATGCAGAATGTTAGAAAGGCTCCCACCCGGCAACATGAGCTAGATCATACAGATCATACAGATCATACAGATCAGGAATATATGTATTTGCTGAAGGATCTACCTGGTAGATCGTAACGTGGGGATCAGGGATCTATCCAGTGTGTGAGATGTTGGATCAAAACACCGTCGATCTCAGCGGCTTTTACTATCGTCCGAAAACATACAATTTTACTACGAAATACGGCACTAATACTCTACGCCTGTTCATGCTCGTGGTTTGGTTCGTGTTTTCGTGCTTGTTGTCGGTCCTGACCTTTTTTTCATTCTTTCATATATATTTTTTTGTACTTCTTGTTGTCCCACTTTTATTTAAGGCATCACCAGCATCAACCTGTATTCACTATTCAGTGGTCTCAAAAATAGGGTAGACTCGAAACGCATTTTGTTGATCCGCAAGCACGCACGCACACACCAATCCAGTCCACTGACCGTATATGTGTTCATGTTGCTGATCTCGTTTATGGCTGTTTACATTGTCGAGTCTAGACTTGGCTGTACTAATTGCTACCATATCTGTTCTGCTCTGTTGCTTTGTTGCTGCTGCTGCTGCTGCTGCTGCTGCTGCTGCTGCTGCTGCTGCTGCTTTGCTGCTGTTGTTTTGCTTCCTTTCCTGCAACTGCTGCCACCGCTTTTTTTTTCTGCTGCTGCTGCTGCTGTTTGCTTCTGCTGTTTGCTGCTTCTGTTGTTTTTGCTTCTGCTGTTTACTGCTGCTGCTTGCTGCTGATGTTTGCTTCTGCTGTTTTTGCTGCTGCTGCTGCCGCTGTTTACTGCTGCTGCTTGCTGCTTTTGCTGCTGCTGTTTACTGCTGCTGTTGATGGATCACGCACGAACCGCAGCAGGACCACCAGCAGCAGCAGCAGCAGCAGCAGCAGCAGCAGCAGCAGAAGAAGGTGAAGCGAGCGAGCGACCGCTCCGAGCGAAAACAAACGATTCTCCCAGGCCAACAGGTAGGCTCCCGGCATGGGATATCGGCGCGGGGGGGCGCCGCGAGTGAGAGCCGGAACCGACCGAGATGAGATCGGTCCTGGTACCAGCGGAACCACCATACCCATCGGTGCCGCCGGGTCGGCCTTCGCCGCCGGCGAACGCGGAGCGGCGGCTGGGGAGGGGGGCTACTTGAGGGAGTCGCCGCGCAAGGCTAGGAGGAAAAGGGTGTGGCTCCGAGCGGCGTTTTGTGTTTTTTTGGTGGTTGAGAGCGTCGTCGCGTTCGTGGTGGAGGAGTACAGTCCCGTGTTCGACTACGAGATCACGACGGTTACAGGAACGGGCGACACCGAGGTGAGGCGGTAAATAATAAGGGGGTATAGTAGTAGTGCTCTATATTTATACTATAATACTAGATAACACGAGCCGTTTTCCCTTTTTTTTGTCTCGTTTCGTCTCGTTTCGTTTCATTATGTTTTTTTTTGTGTTTTTTTAGTAATCATTATTTCGTTTTCGTTTTTTCGGTTCGGGTTTGTTTTTTTGTTTCTTGTTTTTCGTTTTTCTGGCTGTGTGTGTTTTCGTGCTTTGTGTGGGTGGGTTGTTCTGGGTGTTTTGGGTGTGTGTGTTTTTTTTTGTGTTTTCTGTTTTCTGTTGTGTGTTTTTTTTTGCGTTATTTGCGTTCTGGCTATATCTGGTGGTACTTAAGTTTCGGTTTTGGGTCAGGGACGGCCAGGCATGTCTTCACTTGGTAGGGGGCTAAAGGTCCTGGGAGAGCACTGCTGCTATAATATATAGAGGTGTTTCTTGCGTCCTGCTTTATTCGCCAGTTATTGCTCATGTTGATGTTGATGTTGCTGCATGTGTTGTGTTAAAATGTTGTATTTTGTGTTTTGTAGCAGCTGGTTCTTGGTGATGCTGGTGTTGGTGTAGTTGCTATGTTGGTGTAGTTTTGTTGTTGTTGTTGATGTAGTTGTTGTTGTTGTAGCAGCTAGTTCTTGGTGATGCTGGTGTTGGTGTAGTTGATATTGGTGTAGTTTTGTTGTTGATGTAGTAGTTGCTGTTGCCGCTGCTGCTGCTTGCTGCTGTTGTTGTTATTGCTCAAGGCGTCGTCTTGGGTGTCCTTAGTTTGAAGGAGTACCCTCGATGACGTCCTTCTCGTGCCAATGTCGACATTGTCCTTGCTGTATATCGCTCGACGTCGCGTTTAAAGCACGATGGCTCGCCCAATTCGTGCCCAAAGCGCCAAAAAAGGAAAAGAAACCGAGAGCAGACGGTGCAGCACGTATATAGATGCGACAGCTTTCGTCTTTTGTCGACACAAAAGGCAGGAGGTGTGCGAGTATGGTTCCCTTATGTACGCGTGTCTCCTGCTGATATGCTACTTTTATAACGGTCCACAGATATAAAGCACATCACGATCTAGATCATCTACAGATGTATCATCTACAGATAGATCATCTACAGATATATCAGATACATCATCTAGATCGCAAGCTGCCGTTATGCGATAGTGTGCAGGATCTGAACAAGTAGTACAGATCCGATTGCAGGAAGCAAAGGTGCTATTATTGGGGGGGACCATAGTAAACACTAGTAAATAGAACCTACGGTACATACAAAAACCTATATGTTACCCTCTTTTTCCTAACAATTTTTGGTCCTATTTATTTACTATAGCGCTCCGTAAATAATAGACAACCTTCCGTTATGAGTTATGGATGTTGTGCAGTATCTGTACGTATTGTACGGACCTCCAACACAGGAAGCTTGTGCTACTGCGGTGTGTACGGCACACACAAAAACGTATACCACTCTGTCCCGAAATATAAGCACATTTTTATTGAAAGTTAATGTACAAACGTTTCTTATATTTTGGAACAGACCATAGAAAATAGGACCTACGGCACACACAAAAACGTATCCCACTCTGTCCCGAAATATAAACACCTTTTTATTGAAAGTTAATGTACAAACGTTGCTTATATTTTGGAACAGACCATAGAAAATAGGGCCTACGGCACACACAAAAACGTATACCACTCTGTCCCGAAATATAAGCACCTTTTTATTGAAAGTTAATGTACAAACGTTGCTTATATTTTGGAACAGACCTGTGACGGTTAGGGTTAGACGTATCTATTACAGACTGGTACCCTGGTATATATATTTACCTATTTTTTCCAACAATTTTTGGTCGTATTTGCTATAGGTCTCCCGTAATAGTAGACCATACAGATTTTTTCGGCTCCTACCCGGTAGCATGGGCTAAGTGGATCGTATATTACCAGTAGCCTTTACCGCACCACTGAATTATTATCTAGGATAAAGTATGGAAATCGGGGAATATCTTATTGTACGTATACCAGGTACCTTTTAGTGAGGTCGACCAAATTTTCAAAAAAAAAAAAAAAAACGCCTGATTTTTTCGGGACAACGCTCACAAGGGTCGGGGCGAGGTCGGGGTTTGGGTTAGGGTTAGGGTAGGGTCTAAAGTAGTGTTTTCGGCATTTTTCGAAATATTCGGTCTCATAACACTGGAACCACACGCGGGCCACAACCAAGTCCCCGATTTCTATACTTTATCCTACTGTATATAATAATTCAGAATTGCGGTAAAGGCGACTCTATATTATGTACAGATCATACAGATCAGGAATGTTTCTGCCCTGAAAGATGTAAATCATAACGTGAAAGATTTAAATCATAACGTGAAAGATCTACTGTAAATCATAGAGTGAAAGATCTATATCATAAAGTAGAGCCGTTGATATATCCCATGTGAGCAACGGTCGTTGGTGCTGCAGGAAGAGGGCTTGCTGCTTGCTGGTCACTGGGTGCCGCGGACCTTCTCGCAGAAAAATCCCAGAAAAATCTCAGGGTCATGCTGTGCGGGCTGCGGAGCTGCTATATACAGCAGTTAGTTTGCCTTTCCTCACCATCGCCCGATACATGTTGTATCTCAGTCAGACCCTAAAAGCTGCGTGTTAAGAGTTGTTAGTTTTTGGTACCAGGTATACGTGTATGATAACCTTTTTTTTTCTCCTGCTTGCTGCTGCTGCTGCTTGCGCTGCTGCGTGCTGCTGTGTTCCTTCTCTACCTGTTTGACTTGCTGTTGTGTGCTGCTTGCTGCTGTGTGCTGATCGTTGCTGTTTTTTCTCGCTGGTTGCTATTACTAGCTTATTCTTGGTGTGTTCTTGTTGTTTGCCGTTGGTTGTCGATGCTG
This sequence comes from Saccharina japonica, assembly GCA_008828725.1. Taxonomy (NCBI): domain Eukaryota; class Phaeophyceae; order Laminariales; family Laminariaceae; genus Saccharina; species Saccharina japonica. The sequence goes on from MEHQ01000374.1 coordinate 15,051, forward strand.
TCGCTACTTGTTGATGTTAAACATTGTTCCTGTTTCTGCTGCTGCTGCTGCTTCTGTTTCCTGCTTGCTTCTCCTGCTCTCCGGCTCGCTCCTGGCAAAAGGCATTCGGAAGCAACCCCGACCTACTGTACCCGATCAAGCTGGGGGGCTCCCTCTGCCGGCCAGCGGACTTGACGGCGTGCATCGCGGACGATGCCCCGACCGCAACGCTGACGACGGTGTGCTGCCGGGAGCTCAGGGACCCGTCAAGCTCAGGGCCGGAGGAGTTCATATCGGCCTGGGCGGCGTTCGGCTATGTTGTCATCATCCCCGGTGAGAAGGGGGGAGAGAGCAAGAGAGGGCGGGGTGTGGGGGGGGGAGGGGGGTTCTTATTAGCCGCATGTTGTGCACGGCCGTAGTCGTATGTATGGGAGGGGGGAGATATTGAGACGGGAAGGATAATTCACACGCCAACCAAGTACGATGGCGCTCGTGGTCCGCACACACACGTCAACATTCACTATGACATGTGTATCAAAAGAAGAAACACAAGCACACGAGCACGAAAACATATGTTCGTACATATTATATGTATAAACACACAAAAACGGGTCGCCCGGGTGATCTAATGGTTGGCCTCGAGAAATACTAAGGTCGAAGGTCGCACTTTCGTGCCCTGCCCTGCTGTGGGAACCAAAAGCGTCTGCAGAGAGCGCCTGGTGTGTATACGCACAATTTGACGCGAGTCAACGACGGAAGAGGGGGGAGAAGAGCCTGCTTTGTGACCCCGTATCTGAGTTACACGACTACGTATTGAGTAGGGAGGGAGAAAGCGAAGAAGGGCGAAGATGATAAATTGGATGGAAAAAAAAACAGACACACATACCAACCCACCCACCCACCCACCCACACCTTTGACCTGTCCCCAGCCACGCTAAAGAAACATTGCTAACGCAGCCGCCGCCGCCCCCGCCGCCTACTCTCTCGTTCGTTGCGCCCGTCCCCTGTCCCCTGTCTCCGCCCTCGTCCCCGTCCCGCCTCCGTGCCGTCCAAATCCAGCGTTGATTTTGATCGTGCGAGGCTTTTTGCTGGGAAGGGTTTGGGCGATGAAACCATTCAGGGAACCGCCATGCGTCAAAGCTGAAGGTTAGTTGAGTGATCGAGAAGAAAATAGGAAAGAAACAAAAAACACGAATAACATGGAAATAGATGAACAATGTCAGGCATGGAGCAATATGATAGTCATCATTCTCGAACCCCCGAAACGCGGAGTTGCATATTTTACTGTGCCTGAGTACGTCGTAGTGGATAATTCATGTTCCTTGTGGGTTGTTTTCGAGACGATATCGACCAAAAACAGGAAATGGATCTCGACCCTACACCACACTATCCCCTATACCCTCCAACCTCCAACCCCCCCCACCCCATGTCTGCTGCGTTGCATATTGTATTCAACCATGGATGCTTCCTGGAACACCTTTACTATCCATGCTGTTGGTTGTTTTTTGCTTCGTTTTTGCTTATCTTTGTTTTAGTTTGCTTCGTTTTTGCTTACGTTTTTATTTTAGTTAGCTTGGTTTTGGCTTATTTTTGTTTTGTTTTGCTTCGTTTTTGCTTACGTTTTTATTTTTGTTACGAGTAGCTCCGTTTTCGCTTATTTTTGTTTTATTTTGCTTTGTTTTTGCTTACGTTTTTGTTTTTGTTTTATTTTGCTTATTTTTGTTTTATGTTGTTGTATGCAATTGTTTTTGTTGTTTTTGTCTAAGCAGCGGTACAAGACGAAGGCGACGGGGCGTGGGGCAAGAAGCGATGGCACTTGAGGGTCGGCTTCTACGCCTTAGACGCCTGCCTCGGGCTGCTAGCGGCACAGGCAACCACCCTTCTCGTCACCGCCGTCTTGAAGGTCAGCGGGCGCGTCATCACGACGGTGTCACCACGAAAGAAGCGCGATTAGGGAAGGGGGGTAGGGAGAGGGAAGGGGGGGGAGGGGG
>MEHQ01000374.1:32173-50538 GCA_008828725.1 Saccharina japonica
GGGGGGGGGGGGGGGGGGGGGGGGCGGTCGGGCCGCGAACGGACAGACAGACAGACGGGCCCGCCTGTCGGTCGTTTGTGCGTGCGTTCGGCTTGTTTGAGCTGTTATCGATGTTTCTGTGGAGGGCCACATGTGGGGCACTGCACCATGAGGGCGGGTGATCACGTCGGTTGGTTTGCTGGTAGGTGTGTTTGTCGAGTCTCTGACAAAGCTGTTAATGAGCCGAAAATATAATACCGGGTACGTCTTTAACTTGAAGGACAAGCATCAGTATTTTGTATCTCCTTCCGCACGTTCATGCTTGCGCCGCCTTATGTGTGCCTGTGCTTGCTTTTTTCTCTTTTCTTATGCGGGACCCTTATGTAGGCATCATTGCTGGGACGCGGGCAAGCATATATAACTGCGGTTGGTGAATACTACTGCTGCATCTGCTGTGAACTCATCGTTTCAGCCTGAAGATTGTTCCGAGAAAATTCTCAGCGGTTGGGATTGTTGTCTATAGGGTTGGGGTGTTTCATGTTAAGCCTGTTATTGTGTCAACCATTTTTTTTTGTCGAAAGCTGGGGTGGCAAACAAAGTGCGCGCGGCGTGTCATATTTTATGTTTTGTTTGTGCGCGCTTCTATTCAACCTTCCACAAATTATTACTACCCAGAGAGTGTCAACCAGCTGATGGTGAAACTTGAAACAACTATTCGTACGTACGTACGATGTATGTATGTACGGTGGCACAGCCAGTACGTACAGAGAGTATCAACGAGTACGTACTGTTCTGTTTTTGTTTGTTTTTGTCGGCGCGGATGATATCTCCATCTGCTATTAATACCAAACCAGGAGGGGAAACTCGGGACCCAGATGGAGCCCACACCTAAAACAATAAAGTATGAATGAATGCGGTCATCATCATATAGCGTGCAACAGCAGTGCACGTACGAAAGAAAACGGCGAGAGCAGTGAGTGGGGATGCTGCATTTATTTGCACCGTATGTATGCGCGACATAAAAGGAAGCCATGTTACGGAGGGTTGATACTTACACAGGAGGCGGGGAACCCCCCCCCCCCTCCCCCGGCTTGCACAAGGTGCGCGTAAAAAATGTACCCCTGGTACTTCGTACTGTGGAGACATTGTTGAACAATGTAGTAGCGAACTCCACAAGGTTTCGACAGTCTCTCAGTCTGGTACGCCTGATAGTAATTCGACGCGAGTCGACGAGGAAAGAAAGGGCTGAAGTCTCCTCGCGATAAAAATGCAAGGCACGAACCGTAGTGGAAAGGAGGGAGGAGAGTCAGCTAGCTGTGTGTGATCCCGGATCTGAGTTACGACCACGTATGGGAGGGAGAGAGAAAAGAAGGGCGAAGATAACAAACCGGAAGAGAAAAATAAAATAAAAATGGTGGGCGTGCTATAATTGCTCGATGTTTCCATCAGGATATTTTTTCGCCCACATTGTGCGAGGGGGGGGGGGGTCCCGGCCACATGTGTACCTGTGGCCACGGCTTTGTTCAGAATGCTGTGGAGTGTGAAAAGCAGTATGTATGTTGGTATGCACGTGTCATGAGTACGAAGCTTGACGGTGGGGCTGCGCTCGAAGCGTGCACCGTGGCTCGCATTTGTCTCCTACGAATCGAGCTGGAACGCAAAAAGTGACGAAAATAAATAAAATAAAAAACAAAAAACTGCACCCCTACATACAGCACCAGCACCACTGTAAGTACTATCCATTCAGCGAGGGGGCAGTGCCTGGTTCGCCATCGCCTGGCGGCGACGCTCGAACAATCTTGTTCACAGCGGACATATCATCTACAGATAGATCATCTATAGATCATCTATAAATCTTCTAGATCATCTAGGTCATCTAGATCCTAACCTGTCGTTATGAGCTGTTGTGCAGGATGTGTGTAAAGTACAGATATAAGCCAAGAAACGTGTGCTATTTTGATAGATCATGCAGAGTACCAGGAATACGTCTTCCACTAGGCAATAAGATGAGCTAGATCACACAGACCAGGAATCTATCTGCGCTCTGAAATATCTAGATCAATCGTTTTAAGTGGGGATCGGTGAAGCTGTCCGGTGTGTTGATGCTTGTGCTGCAGACGAACAGGCCACCATAGGTACAACGCCTTGTCCTCTCGATTCAAGAGGCCGAGGCAAGCCAAAGCAACAGAACACGCCCAGTTCTTCTCACTAAGTTGTGTAGAAGTATTATTTACACTCGTCATACATATATGTTCGTGTTAAATTATGGCTCGCTTCATGATATTAAAGAAGACGGAGACTTGCTCCACGACATCGCCGCGACATAGGATAACCACAGCTACAGCTATTATATTATACCTACTGTAGTCGAAAGCCAGCTCCTGTACCGGCGGGCCACATCACGCAGCCGCCGGCGCTCAAAAACATGAAGTAAAATGCAACACAAGAAAAATAGAACACTACGACCACCACCGCGAAGACAAGGCAGAAAAGCTTCGCAAACAAAAATACAAAACAAAAACTCGGCCTGTCGCTTCTACAGCGACCCACCGCACATGGAACCATTTTACCGCCTCACAGCGTTCACAACATACGGTTACTCTCACCCCCCCTCCCCCTCCCCCCTCCCCCCTCTCCTCGCGGGCTTTCTCTACCGATACCACCATGGCCTTACACGAGTACAGTGCACTGCGGTCAGTAGTAACTGAACTATCTCACGACGTTGTCCCACTCTTGGTGGCCACCGACGCGTTTTTTAGCCTCTTCCTCGACGAACCTTGCTCCGTACAATCTCGATGCCTAGTCTCCTTCTTACTCCTGACAGTCGAATCGGGGGGATTGAGTATTCTCGAGATATTCGGAGCGGCGCCAGAAAGGGGGGTGTCCCTCATAAAATCCTGCGCATCCCGCATGAACCTCGTCACTACCTCCATCCCTCTATCATAATTGTCCGGGCGGTTTAAATCAAAATGGTCGACCATACCCCTGACAGTTTTGTTGCAAGCCTCCGTCAGGTTCGCGAAAAACTTTCCTTTGACAACCGAAGCTAGGACTTTGCGCTGCACATGGGTGTTATCCCCCATGTCTACCCCCCCACAATCACCAGTGAATCCCCCCTCATAAACCCCTCGTTCATGCCCGTTGAACACACTTAGTGGCGCCTTGTTTATACTCCAGTCCTTACAAGTAGATCGCCAACGCGGGTGGATACAATCGCCATCGAACTCTTGGCCGCGTTCCAGCTTCGTAAAGAGTGCGACCAATATGTGTCTGCATGGCAAGCCACACCGCAGCATCTGCAAGCAAGTGCACATTTGAAAGTTATCAGGCCCGACAACAACGATGTGGCCACTTTGTTCCTTGTTTCCGTATCTAATAACCACCTTAACGACAGAACTTAGCCGGACACCCTCGACAAGTTCAGAAAACGACGGCAAAGATGTCGCCCCAAACTTTGGACCCAAGGGGTCGTAACCATCTTCGAAGCCTTCCAGCGGCACCTCGCGACACACATCGTGGTGATCACTGCTGTGTTCTGCCAGGTTCTTGAGGAAGTCGTTCGCATGATCCCCATCTGCCAAGCGTGTAGTATCGTACAAAGAGCTCTTGTGTACTTCGTCCATCAGTTTCTGCACAAGGGGGGTTCGTAAGGCGCAGCAATCATTTATCATGCAGGGACCCCCGTCCCCGTTCTACTCCCCCCTCCCAGCTGCCCTACCAACATTCCCGAATCCATGTCGCCGGGGTGGAGCTTGGGTGGTTCACCGAGACCCAGATACAATGGCATCGAGAACGCTCAATACCCTTACCCTCGACAAAAATGCAATTCTCACAAGCCCTGCATTTTTCGAGACGATGACCCACCATACTCGTAGGCGCAAGGAAAAAAAATATAAAAAACGGCTTCTTGTTGGAGGCTGTGGTGGCTGTCTTACGCTTCATTCATTAAAAAAGACACACAATACACAGCCACGGAATAGAAAACTACACGCTGTGGCGAGAAACCACGACCTCGGTGCGTTGGGGGGGCGACGGGCACAGCGTACCGCAACGTGCGAGAAGCCGCCTATCTCGATTGTGAGACGTCCTGTTGGGCGGGCACTTCACACAACAACGTGTGAGGTTGTTGTCAGGCTTATTAGCTGTTCTTGCAACATTAGCAAGGGTACCGAAAAAATAAAATAAAAAGTTGACTGCTATTTGTCAGCGGCTGTCGTTATATGCTTCTTTAATAAAAAAAACACACACACACAGAGACAGACAGGCAGACAGACAGACAGACACAAACTACACACCGATCAAAATAGACACTACACGCCAACAAAAGGGCAACGAACGGCGCTCGGAGAGCGACAGCGCATCCTTTTTGGTTTCTTCTTTTTTACAGGTGGAACTTCTTGTCTCCTCCGGCGTGGTCCATCATCAGCTGGCACGGGCGGAACTGCTCGCCGTGCTCATCCGCAAGGCGGTTCATCATGTCCGCGTATGCGCCTACCGGACAGCGACAACAAAGAAGCGCGGACGAAGAAGGCATGTACGAAGAGGGGGGAGGGGGTACTCATTTGTTGATTGCCTTAAGACATTTGACCATTGACCACGCATCACTTTCAAGACGGAGCACCGATTCTACTCCTAACAGACACCAACATCAGGGCGGGGGGGGGGGGCGTGTACTTTATTGTCATGCATGGCCGTAGTCGTATGACCATAGAGGGGGTTGTGGGTCACACGCTCAGCTGTTGGTGGTGGAAGGGGGAGGCATTGTGTGGGCACCGGTTCTCTTGACAACTTTGCACACCCCGGACAGATCTACTGTAGATCATCTACAGGTATATCATGATCGAGGTCATCTACAGATAGATCATGATCTAGATCACCCATATATAGATCACGATCTAGATCATCTAGTTCCTCACCTGCCGTTGTAAGAGGTTGTGCAGGACCTGCATACTGTAGTACAGATCTCAACCCAGGAAACATGTGCCACATAGATCATGCACAGATTGTATGAGCCCCACCCGGCAACATGAGCTAGATCATACAGATCATACAGATCATACAGATCATACAGATCATACAGATCATACAGATCATACAGATCATACAGATCATACAGATCATACAGATCATACAGATCATACAAGATTCATACAAAACGAGAATAGATAGTCCGCCTCGTATAATCTAGGACTACGAAAGATGGGATACCAACTCTTATTTTGTCGGAGGTGTGTTTTATCGGTTTTAGCGTTTGTAGGGCGCGGTCACGCATGGAGTTTTACCAGACACCTTCGTCGTGGGGCGGGAAGGATCAAGTATAGAAAAGGGGAACCCGTACACATTGGACAGGTAGGTCCCCCATTTTTCATTAGTGGCAGGGCCTTTCGATGATTGTCAGATATAAATTTATATATTATACTATTATAATATATAACTGGATAGGTTATTAGCCTGTATAACCAGTACCGGCCCGCCTTCATAAGAAAACCGAAATCGGGCTTTAGGGCTGTACTTTCCTTATATAGAAAAGGGGCGCTGTGATCCGAACACTATACTTCCGTATAATAGCTGATCGAACCTTTATCTTTATTTTCCCCCGTTAATGCTTTAGGGTGGCTGATTTTTTCTTGTTGGGGCACTTTATTTATGAAGCAGGGCGGGTAAACGTTATACGACCTTGCAACATATCTAGATCGTTCATGGTTTATTGCACGGACGCCGTTGCTACGATTACGACCAAGTTTTCTGAATGTAAAGATCGGGGGGAGGGGGGTGTACTCGACTATTCATTGGGCATGATTTTGCCGTAGTCGTATATGACCATAGACCCTCGCATCCCTCCTCAACTCAAAATCGTCAGAATTTCGTTCTTACCTTGCAAATTGTTTTGGTTGATTTCTTAGGCCCTGGGACTGCCGTTCATCGGGTGCGTATGTAGCAATTTTGTTTCCCTTCAAACTCAGTTTTTGGGTAAGGTATAGCACTCCTATACTCTAAACAAGTGAACACACACCGTCAGAAAATAATAGGCGCATCTCCACCGTAGCGTGTGTTTCGTGTTTCATGGGTGGGATCTGTCGTCTTTTTTCGGGTGGGATCTGTACGACACAGCTCTTTGCGCACACGTTTTTGCCGGGTGGGGATACGTTTGATATATATATATATAATATATATATATATACAGCTTTTGGCGCAACGTACCTAACATGACGGCTTGTACAGGAACTATTCAATAGATTGTCTGGGTCGTGCTCTGATCTGATTTGGTCTGTTCGATGGGAGAAACGTGCGGGCGCCGCCCTCGCCTAGCACGGGCAGCTTAAGCTGTACGTACCACGGCATGCTTCCCAAGGGCAAGTGCAATCAATCATCGAGACAGGGCGATACATACAGCCTTACACAATGCCCGGCGGATGTAAAAAAAATCAATCGCACAACTCTGAACGCCCGTACCATGCACACGCACGCGCACACTGGCGTCGAGCCAAACCGCGCACACAACAGACGACGCCAATTTCACAAGCAGTGAGGATGGTAATTGACAGCTGAAAAAAAGAAAATATACAGTTGTAAATAAACACGGTTGACCCCCCTACAAATTTGAGAACTTACATCAAATTACAAAAGCAGACGTATCGAAGGGTGAGAAGACAGAGGGAGAAGATCACATACGATCGCGGACAGAAGAAAAAAAATCGAGCACCTTGGCCCTGGTCATTTATCGTAAATAAAAAATCTGACAAGAGCGTAAACCGGTCGCGGGTTCAAATTCTATACTTAAATATGTTTACGCTACGGCGTTTCGCGCTCGGTGTGTGGCCTCACCGACTCCGCGCTGGTCCAATAGGCGGAAGGGCCCGCCGCGGAAGGGCGGGAAGCCCATGCCGAACACCGCACCGATGTCGCCGTCGACGGGCGACGAGATGATCCCCTCCTGCAGGCAAAGCACGGCCTCGTTCACGAACCTGGAGGAGTCCATTCACCAAGGAGGGAACATGACCGGGGGGGGGGGGGGGGGGGCGAGCGTTGAGACAATCAGTAATAACAACGTTGCTCGTCATGCTCTTACATATTTTACCGTTGGTGTTACAGCAGTACACATAGCATATAGATGACGCCATTGGGTATGGGCGTTTTCGTCACGTGCGGTCGACCGATTATGTCCCCTGGAGCACGATTTTCAGGACAATTGTGCGAGTTTCCTTAGCCAAAGTTCGCCTCTCGGCATTATCCTTGGCCACTGCTCTATACGTCTTCTTTTTTGTCTCACCGCATCCCATCTGTTATATTTGCCCTACTATACCTCTCCAGTTTCCTCCCACCCTTTCGTCACTCAGATGCGGGGTCAACAACGAGCATTCCTCCCCCCTCCCCGCTTCCCTCCCCACTTCGGTACGGTACCGACGAACCGGTAAAAAAGCAAGCGAACCCCCGCGCCAGGAACGCCGACACCGCTGTACATGCATGCCACGCTCACACCATTTGCATGTCACGCACAGCAATAAATGATATCGAGTACATACACCCAAACCCGACATGCTCCGTCCCGGCATGATAGGGATGCGAAGGTCTATGGTCACATACCATTACGGCTATGCATGAATATCGAGTACACCCCCCCCCCTGGTCGGTGAAAACCCGACATGCTCCGTCCCGGCATTGTAGCGATGCGAGGGTCTATGATCATACGACTACGGCCATGCATGAAAATGAAGTACACCCCCCCCCCCTCCACGATGGACGCCAAAAACCATACATCCCCCGTAACACTACAAGAATGACCGCACACTAAATCCAAGTAGTTATTCGAGTAGGTACCGTAGGTACTGTAGCTCACCTGCACATCATGCGGTCTTGGATGACGTCGGTCGGCAAAGAGGAGCCGTTTCCGTCCGCCTTGAGGTGCGGCTTGATCAGAGACACCGCCTCCGGGTTGAGCTCCTTGCCCCCCTTGGCCCCCTTCTTACCCTTGGGGTACAGGTAGAAACCCTTTCCGGACTTGCGACCCAAGAGGCCCTTCTCAACCTATATTGATAATATACAAGGGGAAAAAAATAAGAGAAAAAAGTGTCCATGTGGGTCAAATGCCTTCCGGTTGGGCTTTGATTCGGTTTGGTTTGGTTTGGTTTGGTTTGGTTTGGTTTGGTTTGGTTTGGTTTGGTTTGGTTTGGTTCGGTTTGGTTTTATTCGGTTCGGTTTTATTCGGTTTGGTTTGGTTCGGTTTGGTTTGGCTAGGTTTGATTGGGTTGGGTTGGGTTAGGTTTGGTTTGATTGGGTTCGGTTCGGTCTGTTAGGTGTGATTAGGCTCGGTTTGGCTTCGCTTCGCCTCCTCGAACACCCTGGTGGGTTGAGCCCATGGGAAAAAATCTTCTGGGGTAGGTTATTTCGTGCCCCTACGCCCCCCGATACACCTCCAACGTCACCCATTGTGGACAAGGGCCATCATGCGTGCATGCATGCACGAAACGACATCCGTCGGCATTACAGCACGCCTCTCAGCTCCAAACATCGTCTACTACCTCGCGCGACTTGCGGCATCACCCTTTGCATACACAAACAACTGCGCCGTCTACAATACGGTCCCACGCATTGACTGCATCGCGAGCTAAATGGCGCACGAAGAGTGGACAGCCCGCCACCGCCTTAAGCACCTCACCCCCCTCCCCCCCCCCGCAGGAAGGGAAAAATACTAGCAAAACAATCTATGTAATGTATGGAAACAACGTAAGGAGCGCCAAACTGTTGGAGGCATATAGGAACGGTGCTCCGTCTCGAAAGGGATGCGTGGTCAATGTTTAAATGACTAAAGCAAGCAACAATTGAGGACACCCCCCCCCCCCCCCCCGATATAAGCTTTCCCATGCTTCCAGGTATCTCCACCCAGCGTGGTGCTCCCTCGGGCTACGTACTGCTTCCACACGTCACACAGGTCATGGTCTGCCTGGCCTACAGAAGGTGATACAGATCAGTGGGTTTGGACGATCTGTGAGATCTGTACACGTACATATCCTACAGATCTTTCGCGGGGAAACGTGTACAGACCTCACAGATCGTACCAAGATCAGAGCACAACGTCCCTACAAACCCCGGGCACACCGCGTGATAACACAACCACACCCTGCAGATCACTGCGCACGGAGTAAAATATGTACAGGTCATCCAGGTCTTGTTTGTAGATCAGAGGCCCTTCGAAACTAGTGCACAGATCATGCACATCCATGAAAGTGCATCTGTGTGTGATCTGTATATAGAGTAGTCTTGATAGGTCAGACGTGTGAAAGCTTCGCTATCCCTCTGCATCTGTCAGCCCTTGTGAATTATGTATGGGTTTTTTCTCACCATGTCGCCCATGACGGCCACATTCCCTCCGGTCATCCTCACGCCCATGTCCGCCTCAGACAAAAAGGTCTGCACGTGGAAGCCGATGTCGATGCCCACCTGCACCAAAACAAAACAAACACACGCACACCAGACCACGAAGTCAGGACAGGCGTCAGGACAGGCGTCAGGACAGGCGTCAGAGCCCCACCCCAACAAAAACCAAAGTCAAAAGTCAAAACGAAAATAACATGAGCAACGCGCGTCCCTCCCCCCCTCCCTCGCATCAGACCCAGGCCAAACAAAGTGTATCACGCAAGCTCGAATGAAACTTGAGTTTCAACCACTCGATCGCTCGTACCCACAGCACACGTATTTGTGACAATGTACAAGGTTAATGTGCCCCTTCGGGATGATTGTGGTTGACTCGAAATCCCGGAGGGTTCTTGCAATGCTGAAAAGGGGAGAACACAGCAGGCGTTCGTTCCTCGTGTATACACGCTAATACTCGTACGTAGCCACCGGGGCAAGAACGATCAACATTAAAAAAAAACTCTTGAAAGCTAAAGAACAAAATAAGTACGAAGCCACCTGGAAAGTAACCGGGCGGGCAAGCAACACACACCACCACAAACAAGCGTATAGTTACTGTACGTAGTTCTGTATAAGGACCGAAGGCGAGAAGAACAACAAAAACATGGAGCAGTCGGCGCCCTCCAGAACCGCCCCCGCCCCCCCCTCGCGCTGGTTTTCCCTATCGCATTCAGACCAAGACCGGCGTGATGCTTCCCTTCCCCCTTCGCTCAACGTACGCACATCTCCAGCTTCGCACACGGACCGACGAGGCATGGGCGATTGCTGCTGCTGCTGCTGGTGCTGCTGCTGCTGCCGCCGCGTTTCAACTACGCTACGCTGTTTTCGCTACCGACCGCCCCGAGCCGCACGCGACGACGACGACGACGACTAACGACGACCGACGGCAGCCGTTACAACAAAATTCAACCTACGTACATCCTTCATGAGGCCACACACTCCGTAGAGCACCGGACACCTAATAAGAAACAGGAAAGTTGCTCCAGGGTGGATTTCTTATGTGAAAATGGGTGCGTTCAACACTAACTTCAAGTGAATTCCGAATTTCTTAAATCCAACGTAAACCTCAGCCTTCCTTTTCTCGTTGCTCGTTTTATGAATAGGTGTCTTGTACTGACGTAGCAGCACGCGCGATCGAAATAGAAAACACATGCGCAGCTGGGCAAGATGAAAATCGACAACAAACGCTCCATCTCTCACAGCTGAGGCATTTTTTTAGTTTTTTTTTAGTTTTTTTATTTCTATAGGTAAAAAACAAATGAGTGTCGACGAAATTCTCGATCACACCACAGCTGAAGCAAAATTTTCAATGCTGTGAACCACTCTCGTACGTACTCGTATCCTGAAGCCGTTTGGATATTTATAGTATGCCTTGTAGTGTTGCACTCTAGTTCCAAGATAAACCAAACTTTGACTCTAATTTCAAGTGTTTTTTCCCCCCAACGGGGCTCAAACGGTCCGTATTAGTTCCGGAACAGAGTGGTACACAAATGTAACCGCCGTAACGGCTGGACCTTTTTTTTTGCTCACCTCGTCGGCGAGGGTGATGGGCCCGACAGGAAGACCGTACGACTTCATCACCTTGTCCAGCTGCTCCAGGCCCACCCCGGCCTCTACCAGGGCGCACGTCTCAACAAGGAACGGACCAAGGCACCTATACATGTACAGACGTACCGTGCGTGAAAAAAAGGGGGTAGAAAAGTCAGCAAGGTAAGCGAGGGCCAATAGGTAAAAGCGCGGGGGAGCATAGGGGGGGGCGGTCTGAATAAAACACATGACGCACGAACGGAATGTGGTAGGGCGAGAATGGAGTGCATTGGGAGGGAAAATTTGGGGGAGGACTCTGTCGGGGCGCTTTGAAGGGCGGCGGCGGCGGTGGCGGTGGCGGTGGCGGCGGTGGCGGGGGCGGGTGTTTTCCTCGCCAAAAGGTTCTAGCGCGGGCGCACGTAGAAATCCGCGAGAGAAAAGACAGCGCATGAGAGCGTTTTTATGTGACCATTGAAGCGCTTTTCCGTGCAGGAAAATAAGCTCGACACATCACGAGAGTGCAAATGACGCTGAGTGGCTGCTGCCTTGATGCACGTCAAAGTTTCATGCCCGTCGGACGACAACCCTTGTAGACTTGTAGATGGTTACATCGGCAACCATGTTCCCCGGTCTAAACGCAGCTACAGTAGGTATTCGCACGCCGTGGGTATGTAGCCCGCTCTCCACCTTCTTGCCCGCTCTCCACACAGCGTTCAAGAACTATACGAGCGCTACGTAAGCAATGTGATTTCGAGCTGTAAATTAAATGTATTGTCACTTCTGGAATTCCTGGCAGTAGCACAGCAATTTTGCGCCCAACCAAGTACATCACCAAATATGTTCCTAGACACGCGCGGTTACAGCAGGCGAGCATTCCCTACCCCCCGCCCCCGGCACAAAACCCCCCACCTGTTGACGTAGAACCCCGGGACGTCCTTGACAACGATGCAGGTCTTTCCCTGCCGCCCTCCAACGTTCACCGCGGCCGCCGCCGCCGCGTCAGAGGTGCCCTCGTGAGGAATGATCTGAATCGAAGGCAGAAGAGAGATGGTTGCGTCACGGACCGCAGTGTTAAAACGTGCCCCGACTCGAAATAGGGGAGCAGCTTAAGCACGATGAGACCCATATTATATTGTTTCTGGCCAATCAGCGGGCGCGCCGATACACCCGCCCCCCGTCCGACCAACGGCACACCCCTTGCTCTGTTTTCCGAACTGCGAGCGCACAGGCGCCGAACCACGCCGGCGAGAGACTGGAGGTGAATCGACAACGACATCGTGGGCGGCACCTCCCGCGCGCCTTCAACCTGTCCCGGTCAACCGGCATGGCGCGAAAAGAGAAGCGGAACACGTACCGGCTCGGTACAGAGAAAGGATCGAGGCTAACGATCTCGCGACAACACCCCACCATATCGCGTGCGGCATCGTAGACCCCACCCCCCCACCAAACCCACCGCCCACCTACCGCCCCCCACCCCCCCCCTCCTGGAAGCCTCCCACGGCGGGGCAGAAACCCCATTCTGGATCGATCCGGGGGCGGACGCGGCGGACGCGGCGGCGGCGGCCTCAGCCGACAGCGATGTTGCGGTTGGCGTGTAACCGTCGAGACCTCCGTCGGCTTCGGCCTGCTCGACGAGAGCCATGGCTCGCCGCGCATCGACAGCGTTGGTGTGCATTCCTGCGTGAAAAGTTTGGGGTGGAGAGGGGAGGTGGGGTGGACTGGGGTGGGGGGGGGGGGGGGGTGTACTCATGTCGTGCCGGCCGTAGTCGTATGACCATAGACCCTCGCATCCCTACATGCCGGGACGGAGCACGTTGGTTTTCACCAACCAGGCAGACATTGCTTGCACAAGCGCGAAGCGCCGTGAGTGTTGGGCGAGTCGCATGGAGGGTAGCTGCATCCTGCTAAGAACCGCCTTGAGCGGACTTGCATATGGACGACAGCTTCAATGAGTTAATTTAATTTATGGTGGGCCACTTCCTGAGACAGCATGGGAGCACTATGTAACTGCCTCGCGGGTGCCTTACCATATACACACTACGTGATACAATCATTCCCCTTGTGCGGAGCAAAGGTTCTCCACCCCGCGGGGGGGGGTACTCAGGTCGTGCACGGCCGTAGTCGTATAACCATATAGACCCTCGCATCCCTACAATGCCGGGACGGAGCACGTTGGGTTTTCACCAACCAGGCAGACATTGCTAGGGGGGGGGGTTCCGTGATCGAACCCTCACCTCGAGCAAGGGCATCATCGGCACCGGAGAGAAGTAGTGCATGCCCACGACGTTCTGCGGCCGCTTTGACGCAGCGGCGATGTCTCTGATCGGGAGGGCGGAGGTGTTGGTGGCGAAGACGCAGTTCTCCGGCAGAAATTCCTCGGCCTGCTTGATCACTCTGCGCTCAAGCGGGTTTCAGCAAGTGTAGTGGCATATGGATGGGGGGGGGGCAGTGGTTGGTTGTGTTGCAACTTAAATCCACCCCGTGTTTCCACGTAGTTTTGTCCCAATAATGGGGATGCAGTTTTCACGGGGTTAAGTTTCCGGTGGGACTTTTTGAGTATGGGTAATGTTTGGGGTCCTGGTTTTAGAGGGCGGAGTCGGTTCGTACCTAACAGCAGTAGTGAAGAACGAACACGTGCCGAGTCGTGTGCTCGTGTTTTCAGGTAGCGCAGGCTGTCACAGGGGACCATGTTGTCGATGCTATCGAAATGTCTACCCTTGCCATACCGTCCGACAATGTGCAGCTACTGTAGTACGGAGGACCATAGTAAACATAACCAAATATTGTTCGTAAAAAATTGTAAATATCTAAAGGTCTTTTGTGTGTACCGTAGGTCCTATTTACTAGTGTTTACTATGGTCCCCCTGTAATAGTACGTCGACTCGTCCGAGGACGATACGCCCATCTTCAGTACGAGCCGCCATTATTTCTTCCATGGGCGGGTCGAGCTCATCGTGGACGTACACTCCCTCTTGTTGAAACAAGAGGGAGCGTACCTTCACGATGAGCTCGGCCCGCTCAATGAAAGAAGCAGCGTGGCCCGTAATAAAGATGGGTCTGTCGTCCCCGAACGAGTCGACGCACTGCAGTTCCACGTCGTCGGACGTTGTCTTGCACCCGCGGCAAGGGCGGACGGCGGGCGGACGCGGTGTTTTCCGGAGCCAGGCGGCAAGTCGAGCCGTCCCCGTGACATACGTCGCTCATACTCGGTGTCGACGTTCCTTGAAACATGGCCGAACGATCGACATTCTTACGTACGTACCTTCGCCTAGTTTTTACAGCGATCGAGAGATACGGCGTGCATATGACCCCCCCCCCCCTACAAAGTTAAGATATTGCGTTGAGA
Organism: Saccharina japonica; assembly: GCA_008828725.1. Lineage (NCBI taxonomy): Eukaryota > Phaeophyceae > Laminariales > Laminariaceae > Saccharina > Saccharina japonica. The sequence continues at coordinate 46,437 of MEHQ01000374.1, forward strand.
TTGCCAAAATCTGGGATTCTCGCGCCGGTTTTTCACAAGTTTGAGTTGACAAAACTCACACGTTCTTCCTTCAGTACAGTATTCCAAAAAAGGGGTTTGATTTCAGCTGCTTTTCATTTCCAAATTAGTTCTCGTCAGTTGTGGCCAGAAACCAAGAATCGCTTGTTTGTTATTTTCTCGAAAATAGGCCCCCGAGTTCACGAAACAATAATAATAAAAAATAGGGCTGCAAGCAAATCCGCTTAGGAATAATACAAGGAAGCACGCGTTGATTTGTTTTCTCAGCTCGAAACTAAAAAAAAGGCGTGAGAAAGTGAGGGACCACCTAAAAAAGTTGGTGTTGGCCAGCCCAGCTCGTACCCGAGGCAGGAAGAAAGTCGGTCGTCCCATACGCTGCAGACGAGAGAGAGAGCCCCGTTATCCCCCCCCCAAAAAAAAAACAACGAACGCACCTGTGCTTAAGGTCCATGTTCTCCGGCACCGCCTCGATGACCATGTCCGCGGAGGCGAAGTGGCGTTTCCATAGGTCGCCGTCGTCGGTGAGCGGGATGACCCTAGACCCAACCGTGTCCATCTGCACGAGCCGCGGTGAGACGGAGGAGTTTTTTTAGGGAGGGTGGGGCTGGGGTTTCCACACCGTGCGGGGCGATATCGACCCCGGGGGGTCACCGTTTTCGTCCCCGGTGTGATGGAGTTGTAGATATATGCAACGCTTTCTGATCCGGGGATGGGAATTTTTCCTCCCCGGGTGGCGCTGGCTCCAACGAGTCCCAGCCAATCAGCAATCAGCCAGTGGGGTTGGGGGTTTCCACACGGGGGAAGAAAGGCGAAGGGGGGGGGGGTCACTCTCGCTGAGTTACGTTGTTCGCCTTATCTCGTGAACGCGCTGCTTGCGAGCACTCCGACGGACCTCGAGCTGAGTTGGGCAGGCGACGGAGCACGCGTGCGTGCGGCACAACCAACGACGCTTCGTCCAACCAATCACGTTTCTCCAAGTCCGGCTTGCGGCACCACCAATGACGCTACGAACGCATACCCACCCCGGGCGTGCGAAGCAACAACATATCGTGTGTTTACCAAATTTGGGGGCAGGGGGGTGTACTCGATATTCATGCATGGCCGTAGTCGTATGACCATAGACCCTCGCATCCCTACAATGCCGGGACGAAGCATGTCGGGTTTTCACAGGGGGGGGGGGGGGGGGCGGAGTTCCGTGGCGACATGCTTCTGCTGCCGTGGGCTTACTCCCGATTTCTCCGCGCGTCTTGATGTTCTGACCGGCTCACACCACACAACGCCCATACGGCGTGTCGCGCTTCGCACAACGGTGGCAGTTTTCTCGCATGATGTGCACGCGTCCAACCCTGGCCGAAGGGAATAGCACCTCTGTACAAAGACAAAGGTAGCTTTTTTTGGCAAACCACACTCCAAACTGAGGAACACCCAATTAAGGCGTATGCCTTACAAGGCGTATGCCTCACAAGACATATGCCTATATCGTTGGAATGCCGTTTGCGTTTCTACTATATTGTTCGAATTTTTCGATGTAGACTTAGGTCATGGAGTGTTCATCGAGATAAGCCTCACGTATACACAATGATGATTCTCCCGTCGGTTTCGACATTTGAAGGCCCACAAGAAGGAAGAGGGTCACAAAAATAAAGGGGCGGTAGAGGCATTTTTTTATGTCTCTCGCCTGGAAACCTTGTCACTCTTGACCAATCAATCGATCGATACAGCAGTGTCACGATTGTATGTGATTGGATAATGTGCGTTAGTCTTGTGCGCAACCTTCGCTGCTGCAGCAGCACGCGCTCCAGAAAGCTCGATGCAGGCCGCCTCTCTGATAGCCTTGCGGCGCGGAGGACCGACTATAGATCAGTTGATGGATTGTGAGTCTGGGCGGTAAAAGAAGTAGCTGCTCGCGAAGAATTGAGAGAGAAGCAACCGAGCCCGATATTCAAAACAAACGCACATACTATTTGACGATGACGAGAGGCTGACGTGTTGACTATACTTAATACTATACGCATCTGCTGCTGCTGCTGCTGCTGCTGCTGCTGCTGCCGCTGCTACTGCTGCTGGATTGTCGCGGCAGCGAGAGCGCCCCTTTCAACCAAAGCACCTCGAATGCCACAGAAAAAGGTCACAGGGTGAACAGGACTCGCACGAGTACGAAGAAAGCGGTACCAGGATACGATGACAGCAGGATACGATACTGCTACTACTATTAATACTAAAGGCATGTACGTATGATACGACGACGACCATTTATATATACTCGTGCATTCCGTGGCGCTTTGTCAGCCACAAGGAAGGCTGGCTTTGGGTCCTTCGATCTTGCCGCATTTACTTTGTGGAGTTCAAACTGTGTAGCGCTCGTGTTGCCGTCGCTGCACCGGCAGGAGGGTGCTGGGCAAAATATCGATAACTACAGAGGCCCGTGTCAAAAATTCCTGCGAATACCTTGGAACTTTTTTCCTTTTTTTTCTTCTCGCTTTTCCAGGCGATGCCATTAAAAAAGTGCCGGAAGATTACCGTAGCCCCCTGCTCCTGCCCGTCGTGGGGCATATGCCGAATGCCTCGGCCGGGAAGAGACTGATAACAAAGACCTAAGCGTGGGGTTTCTAGTGATAGCGGTGGCGTTTGTTTGAGCAGTCGCAGGTCAGGTACCGTTGGGTTGATTCGGACGCACGCGGTGCAAAAAACAAAATATGATATCGGCCCGGAATTCTGCTTGGGTGTCTTCTGTCCGCTCCGTTTTTTCTGTGTGTTCTGTTTCTCAGTTTTTTCCGCTCTTCCTCGGTGTTTTGCCGTTTCTTGCGTTTGCGCTAGAATTGAAGCATCTCACCTCGAATTTCGTCATGCGCTTCTTCTTGAACTTGGCGGCAGCGTTATCCATGATGTACGAGGTCCCCTTACCCACCGACGCGGAATCTCTGCCAACGCGACAGGGGGCGGAAACGGCCGAGCAGGGGAAGGTCACGAGGTTACCCCCCGGGCAGCGGACAACCGTTTTTCTACCAATAAAGTACAGGACACCTACAGTAATAAAAAACAGGCTAATAAGAAAGCCAGGCTGAGATTAAGATAAAAACAAGAACTTCGAGAGCTGCTAGCTTGAAACTAGTGCAGAAGTCACCCTCTGCCAAATAATAAATCCAGCCTGGACCGGCTTTTGTGTGTTTCTGTTTGGTGTCCTGTACTGTACCCCGGGCAACAGCAGCATCAACTGGCCGGCTGCTTGCGCTGATATTAACACTGCAACACTTACTCGTACATAACTACTCGCGGGAGTATTTCACTCACCAATTTCTCGTTCCTGTTGCGCATGCATCGCATTGTAAGCTCTTCACAAAAAATCATCGCACGAGGGATGCAAAATACTGCGCACCTCGAACATATCATCGATTCCCACTCCCATCACATATAAGCCGTAGATCTTTCAAGGCAGATCTACTCCCGATCTTGAACACATGATCTAGCTCATACTTCCGGGCGGAACCCGTCAAAATCTGCACCGTCTAACACGTGTTTCCTGGGTTGGATCTGTACTACAGCAGTATCCAGACCCTGCATAACCTCTCACAGCGATAGGCGAGGAACCAAATTATATATATTATCTGTAGATCTACCTGATCTATAGATCTATCTGATCTGTAGATGATCTATCTGATAGGTAGGTCATCTGTCCGAGGTGTATAATACTGCGACTACCCGTTTTTTTTTTCGCTCATCATAACCGCCGAGGGGGCGCAACGGCTTCTTGGCCGTAGGATACTAACCCAAAACCGCGCGATAAGAGTCGGCGCTCACGCAAAAAACCGGGCGCACTTGTGAGACATGCGCACCGTGGCGGCTGAAGGGGCAAAAGTCCTAGAAATAACGAGGTGGACAAATACACCCCTGTCAACACGTGAGTATTGCTGACCGAAAACCCTGTTACCACCTTCAGCAGCAGCAGCAGCAGCAGCAGCGATTCTTCCGCCACGTTTAACCCACTCAGCACCAGCATCTAGCGCATCCAAGAGCTTCGCCCCCCCCCCCCCCCCCCCCCCCCCCCCCCCCCCCCCCCCCCCCCCCCACCCACCAAAAAAAACGC
>MEHQ01000374.1:60959-102419 GCA_008828725.1 Saccharina japonica
GGCAGGGCGAAGGAAACGATGCACCCACCCCAACAGCAAACCGACCCGCGCGCGTTGGCGGGACCATTCGAGCGCACCCCAAAAGACGACGAACGCATCGCTCGTGTGCTATAGGTATATCTGACATACCTGGTATATACCAACACAAAACAGACACTTCGCGTTTTTCTAGCCCCCCTCGACCCAACCCCAACCAAAACCAGCCCCCCCAACAAGAGGCGAACAGAAGGCATTCCACAACTCCCGTGCGGCGCGCCTTTACTCCGTCGCGGGCGACAAGTCGGTATTTCCGCGAAAACGAGACGGGACGCCTTTAGACGGAGCAACTGCTGTAACTCCCCTTGCCTTCGGTGACACCGTGACACCTAATTGATACTACTGTAGGTATGACAAATGCCAACCGGGTTTGCAAACATAAATCTGCACACCCCGGACGCCTCCCAAGGTGTGACAATACATAGACCACTTTGTCCCCAAATATTTGGACCGTTTGCGTGAAACATTAACATACAAACTGGCCTTATATTTAGGGGCAGGGTGGTACTAGTTTTGAGGGTTTTTGGAAGGTGTCAGGGTTTGATTTAGCCTTGGGGGTTAAGGGCCGATCAGGGTTGGGGGTTAGGGGTAGATATACATATAATATCATCCCCTACCCCCCCAAAAAAAATCCGACACTATACCAAAACCACCAGCATTTTCTAAAAAAGTGCGCAGAGACAATACATTTGCAGACCCGGTATACAGATTATGGGGGCACCCCCTACCTTCTTGAGGTCCGACTTGTTCTTGGTGGAGCTGATCATCCGGATGTCCGCGCCGGCAATGTAGTTGTCCGGTTTTCCGGATATGAAGACGACAGCCTTAACGGACGGGTCGTCGGCGATCTGTCCCAACCAGATGTTCTCGATCTCCTGCCGGAACTCGCCCGAAATGGTGTTCATCTTCTCCGGCCCGTCGATTCTGAGGTTATTGAGGGGAAGAGGGGTAGGGTGTTTTCTTGGTGTTAACGCCCAATTCGTCCCGAAACTATGAATACTAAAAGTTCGTATGACGTTGATACTCGTACTCGTGTATGCGCCCGCGGTATAATACATATCACTCCGGCCCGGGATATAAGCACCGTTTGTATAGTAACATTTGATCGAAGCGATCCCTATATTTCGGGTCAGAGCGGTACTTGTAACCGAGGTGAAGGCCCTCTGCTTCTTACGCACGTATCATGCATAGCGTCGTCCTCGACTGGCCCAGGGCAGCGCTTGTCGTACCGACAGGGCAGCGTTTGTCGTACCGACAGGGCAGCGCTTGTCGTACCGAGAAAATGTGAGCTGTGAACATTTCGCTCCCAGTGGAAAGCTCTGTAGATACCTGGCACCAGGGTTCGAATTAGTGCTCCAGCAACATGTGCGCGTAGCGCACATCGGGCATATTTGGATGTGCGCGTAGCGCACACCGAACCGGAGGCGAGGTGCGCTCCCCGGAGGGCCCCCGGAGGCGAAAATTTTGGACGTATGTGCGTAAATGTACTCAAAATGTGCGTCTCATTCGCTCGTCTTGCAAATAACACAGACAAGCATAGACAGAACCTGCTCCACATAACTGCAATGGATGTCAGCGCGCAGGTCAACTCTGAGGAATCATCAACATGTTGAAATCAATTTATTCGCCCCCTTATCACCGCAATTTTCAGCTAGCACCCTGCAAACTCGCCTTCGCCATCTCACATGCTATACAACAGGTGCTATACAACTGCTATACAACGCTATCATCCCACCCAAAACGAACTATATTTCTCGTTCGTTCCAGTGTTTATTACTTGCGCCTTGCAAGGGCATCGTAAAAAAAAACGTCCGCTTCACGAAGGATGTCGAGCCGCTTTGTCAGGTCAACGCCTTGTTTCCTGTACGTATAAATATACATATATCGTAGATACGTACATAGATACCAGGTTGAAACCACAAACGCGTGTTCCTCTCTATTTGCGACCATTTCAAGCCTTGTTTCATCCACGGACATACAAAACCGTCATAAATTTGAACTCAGTCCCCTCAAAAAAGAAAGCCACCAACAAATTCGGCAGGAAATTGTCGTATAAATCACAAGAAAAAGGCCTAAAAACATTTTCGCCTGCGGCGAAAACAGACCCAAATTTTTTTCGCCTGCGGCGAAAATAGGCCCCAAAAGTTTTTTTCGCCTACGGCGAAATGGACCCGCACAATTTTTGGGCCTGCGGCCAAAAAGTGTGCGGGGGCCTAAAAGAGATGTGCGGAAAGCCGCACATCTACTGCTTTTTGTGGTGCGCAAAAGCTGATATTTCAGAAATTTGGTGCAATTGCGCACGTTTCACCAACTAATTCGAACCCTGCCTGGCACCATAATAGTCTTTACCAGGTACCTGGTAAGGCTCTTTTAGACTACGTACGGGTATCATACTACCTGGTATATTTTATTGTCTACCATCCTTTTGGGGCTTACCGGGGACAACATGCCAGCCACACCAAGTTTCGCTGGCTGCTTATAATAGGTTAGGGGATAGGGTGTAACGCTTTCGCGGCAGGACTACAGTACGTACATTTGCACGATGCGCGCGTATGAAACCATTCGTCGCACGAGGGTACGAGTACGAGTGTGGTTTATCTGTTATCTGGTACATATATACGAACATCAGAAAACACGAGGCAATTTGCGCGGACAACTACAGCAGTACGTGTAAAGTAGACCGGACGAGTGATGCTGGTTTCACCCCTAGAGGGTACGAGTATATGATACGTACGTACCCGAGGCAACTTCTTCTTTCGCACGTGAGAAGACCGAGACAGAGAAGGATGGCACACGTTGATACTCGAAGACCAACTACACGTACAGAAAAAGGGTAACGCTGGAAGCTATGTACGATACACCGCTGTGAACTCTGTACGTACTCGTACAGAGTAACAGCTCTCCTGAAACGTGCATGTTCGAGTTGCACATGATCATGCGTCGTATATACGTAGTCGTATTAATAGTAGTGCCAACGATATTCTTGGGATTGAAGTACAAACGGAAGGTGAAAATGTGCTTTTGGCCGATCCCAGGTCAGTGTCGCCATACCTTACGAGACAGATACTACCGGTACTGGTAGACGATACGCTCGCTGCGTCACCCAACCTGACGGCACCGAACCAAACAGCGCTACTCGTAGAGCAGCCCTGTACATAGCGGCACCCAACATCAACATTACCATCAACACTATCGGCTTGTCGACTTTTGACACACAAAGCACATCACTGCTGCTGCACATCATTCAGAGCAAGAACAATCGAGACTGCCAGCAGACCTTCTGCGCGAGAGCTTCTTCAACATTCCGCCACACGAACGAAACTACTACTGATCACCAAGCAGCCAGCAAACTTTCGATGTCCCTCATCCGGACCCCACCCCGCGCGAACTGATGCACGCCTTGAATCCAAACCCATCTATAAACACGGGTGAGCACAGAGGGGGCCCATTACTGTGCTTCTGTCCGAGGTCAAGCAGGGTCTCGCCGCACCACCACTACGAACGACGCACCTGATGATTGCGACTCCGTTGTCCAGTTTCTCCACTGGGCGAAAAAACCTCGTGTTCGAGTTGACCTGACCTGCCGAATCACTGATGCCCTCATCCACCGGGACGGCCGAGGCAAACCCCCGCGATCCCGGAGCACCTCCCGCCTCTGAGGCTGTTGCGAGCCGCGCGGACGCTGTCGGGACGGCCCGGCCGTGCAGCCTGGCGGCCTGCATCAGGCGCGTGTTGCTGCTGCGGCCAGAAGAGATCGACGTTCTCCCGAGCAACCTCGTTGAAGTTCCCACATTGGGAACAACAGCACGGCGAAAAGCCATGTTTTTTTGTCTACTATGAGATAGCTCGCTCACTCGCTGCTGGGTTGCTTACGGTGGAAGCGATGGACAGGGGGGGCAAGGGCGGTAGGCGTTCACAGGTAGGTACTGGGAGGGTTGAGCTTTGATGTTGTGAGGTGCTGTCCGCTGCGTTGGTGTGTGTTTGATGTTCGCTGTTGTTCGAAGCAGACACACACCGCGTTTCAGATATTTTGGGTTTTTACGTGAGCAGGAGGCGGACACGGGAACGGGGACAGGGAAACGGCAAACCGCAACAAGTGCAGTCGGTTACATTCGAAAATTTGAAAGTTTAAACTTTTCGAGAACGCGCTTCGACTTCGGCTCGAGTTTCCGGGCTTCATCAAGGTTCGCTGCCTTCGCGCACTCTAAGTCTGGTCTTCATACTGGAAAGCTGCTCATGGTATTCGTGTGTTGCTCTGAGCCTCGGCCATATGCTCGCACCGAGAGATCTACAGTTGTACGTGGGGATGCTTTCGTACGGTAATGGAAAGTATTAACAGAGTGTCTAAGGCAACCGACGCTGCTGTACGAACTACGACGACGAACGGACGAACACTGCAATTAGTTGCACGGACGCACGGACAGAAGGATTGCGAGCACGATCGCCCCAAAACCGACGAGATCGCACAGTCATTTGCAGAAAATGTCCCGCCGGGACTGTCAAAACAACCAGACCGACGACAACAAGGGCAACGATGAACAAGAGGCATTGTTCCTCAGAGAAAAGATCGTCGAGGTCGCTCGCGAGGGTGACACGGCGGAGATGGAGTACCTCTTGGGGGTCTCCATTGCGCGAAAACTCCTGACGGCGGTTGACAAGGTAAGCAAACGCAGTATTAGCAGCAGCAGAACGCGTACTACAGCTGTACTACAGTACAGTACACCAGGTAGCTGGCATACGTGCGATCACTATGGCTGTACGCACTGTAGTACAAGATGGTTACTTTCACGATCCCGTAGAAGTTCTTGCTGCCACCATCAGTGTTGCGGCGCACGGCACGCCCCTTGGTCCAACGAGCTCATAGGGCTCAACGGCCGTTTAAAAAGCTTGAAATCATACGTCAGTCTATCGCGATAGAACGAGAATTTACGGCAGCATTACCAGTTCTATGATTGGCCGCTCGTTCATTGCCGCTGACATGCCTTGGCATCTTCCGTACTGCATACACTCATCATTGATTTCTGGTGTTGCACTTCCAAACGTCGGCAGAGCTCGACGTGGAGTTTATTGCACTTCAGTTGCAGCCGGGGGTTTCTCGACATCACTCGCATGTTGCTGGAAGCAGGTGCTAACCCTATGGACGCAGTAGATAAGGTGAGGGTCGGGTTCCCATCTGAGAGCGTAATCTTCATAGAGTCAGCGCCCTCAGTCTACGTACACAGGGGTGTTGGTTTAAGTACGCGTACCAACACTTTGGCGAAGCTTTCTCGTGGGCATGAAAGCGTGCACCGAAGGTACAACCCCAGGTAATTCCAGCACGAGGGGCGCATTTGTGAAGCGATTGAAAGCGCCATGGTCACGCCAACACCTCTGATAACCTTAGAGCAGTGTGCCTGAAACGCGCGTGTGACACATGCAACGCAAAACTTTACGAGTACAGCGTACAGTGCATGCTGAGCTTCCTGTCCATCCATTTTCAGCGATGAAGACGCCAAACGTCAGTAAGGAACATTCTGCAAAGCGAAGAAGCATTGTTCTGCTTATCGAGACTCTCCCCCTTCTCCGTGTTCGCGTGTATACTTTCACGCAGCACGGTAAGACCTGTCTCCACGTTGCAATCGAGCATGACCGCCTGGATGTGATACGACTTCTGTTGGAAAGGTGGGAAGACGCCGAAAACATACATGCTTGGAGTCTACATTGTAGATCAATTAATATATGCTTCGTATGCCAACATGTCCCTGCGGCACTCGAAGCACGACAATAGCAGCTATAAAATGGTACAACCTTGTCCAGCAGCGGCAACCGGGTTGGTGTCGTATTCCAGCCATCACCATGTAACTGTCCAATGACACCGTGCAGCTTGTTGTCGCCAACCCCACCCATTCTGGGTAACAGTATTGTGATCTGTGAGCTGCTCTCGACGAGGCTACCACTATACAAGGGACAACCACTCTACAGCTCTACTTAAGTAAAAACGTTGCAACCGGGCGCCGCTGTCAACCGGGGAAACGTTGTTCGCGAAGGTACCACCCCGCAAAATGGCCGAGGCGGTCGAAGCTAACGCTCGGGCAGATCGCCGCGCGGTCAGGAAGCCGGGCCGCGATGCTGCTGCTGTTACAAAACGGCCTCGATCCGAACGAGAGAGGAATTCGAGGGGAAACGCCGCTCCACCAGGCCGCCCGGTGAGGGTCCAAATATGCCTATCTAACCCGCAATAACGTTTCAATGAGCACTCTGCGTTGGTCTTACCAACTGGAAATCCGCCCATGGTTTGTAACTCCGCACCCCGTAGATACCAACACTACACGGTTGTAACCCGGGCGTTGCATCTGATGCCAAAATATCAACAGGAATGCCCCACCTCTTATTCTGCAATGTTATCTTCGGAAAATGTATTGTACTACCTCAGGCATGGGCATGCAGGGGTGATCGAACTCCTTCTAGAATACGAGGCGGACGTGTCTGCTAGAGAAGGGTGGGCCGGCCGCACCCCTCTGCATTACGCCTGCCAATCTGGTTCGCTTAAGGTGCGTCAAGCATCTACTCCTGCGCTTACAAGGAATATCACACCCTGACAAATCCAGAAGAAGCGGTCGACCTTGCGGGGTCGATCGCCTCTGAGGCTTTTGTTGACGCAGTGTTCTAGCACAAGACGGCGGTACACGTAGAGGAATAGGTCTAAGCGATTGGCGATTAGAGTGAAAAAAAACGGCGCACGCCGAAATCGGAAGAAGCACTGGACTCAACGCGCAACGAAATTTCAATTAAAAAAAAGCTGCCCCCTATTCGGTGCATCACGGCAAGCGAGAACGAAAGTGAACGAGGGTAGAAGAGGCGCAGCCCTTGATGTGGCACTCATTGCTGACTCCCTTTTGCTACGAGTCCTGCGAGTTGATCCTACACCACAGTAATTCCACCTATTTTGTCCGCGGAACCCTAGGTGCGGTTCTAAAGGGGTGAAGTTCCTAATGTGTTCCATTTCGAAACGTCGCAGCAGCTCTACATTCTAAGGACACCACCTAAAAGACTCCATCGCCGGCGCTGAAAAGTACTTTCGGCTCTTTTGCTTGTCCCAACTCGTTCATCTCTACGCCTTACCGGTTATTCATACATTTCCGACAAACCCCCGCGATACAGGGTACTCAGTCTCTCTCATCTACAACACCGAAAGCAACGTGTTCTCGCAGCTAGAATATCAAAGTGTTGCCTAAACCCTAACCCTTCCGCGTGACTTCCCTCGTATCTGGCGTACATTAACAAGGCCGCAACTACCCTGATCGTCGAAGGCAGAGCAGACCCTCACCTCCCCGACCTCTCGGCTGCAAGGCATACTCCCCTCGAGACCGCGGTAGTCTCCGGGCACCGGAGCCTTTCGCACCGCCTTGTCATCTTGGTGGATACTCGGCGGCGGGCCGAAGTACAGAGACGAACAGCTGCCGAATGCTCCGCGGCGGCAACGCGTGAGGTGCGTGTGTGTTTGTTTGGGGCTCCTCGATGTTAGGTTTTCGCGATCTTCTTCTTGTTTGGACTCGAGGAGAGACCAATCTTGACGGCGATCGCTTAGTACCTTTCCTGCGAGAACAAGGTCGACTCCCTTTGAGGCGTGTTTTTCTTCTCACATACCATGACAGGACAGCTGCTATAAGAAAACGAGCAGTACGAAAGACAGGCTGAGGTTTACAGGAAAATTTTGCAATCGGGAGTCGTTGTACTGAAGTTAGTGTAGAGCGGCACCCATGCTCCAAAATAAGAAATCCAGCCTGGGCAAGATTTCCCGTTTCTTACCAGGTGTCCGGTACTGCTGCAAACGACGTGCGATTCGCTTGCGGCAGTCGATTGTGCGATTATAGGCTTGGAGCACCAGCTCCTTTATTGTCGCAGTCCCGACCAGCTCATGAGTCCAACATTTCAGAGCTTCTAATCATTCATTGTTTTTCTGTGAGCCGGTACGTAGCTGCATTTAACCCCTCGGCGCCGTGCCATGCTGTTCATCTCCTTCGTTGCCTCTCCCCCTTGGCACGAAACAGGCCGCCCTACGCGAGACGACGATGGCGCGACGTCGCGTTTCTGATCTAAAGGGGAAACTTGCAACAAAGCGCTCGCTGGTCAGGTAACCGACCTCATCCTCTTTGATCCGCAACCGTCGAACGTGTGTTTGAGAGCAACACCTTTACGTTTCACGTTTTCTCCTGTCCAGCTAGCCGCATAAGCACGATCGCGCGTCTTGTGTTTCCGACTAGGTTGCGGCTGCCAACCTTATGACGGCGGGTACGTGGCGATTATTTTTCCTCGGCTGCACGACAGTCGGTGACACCCTAGCAGTGACGTCGTCGCTTGGTCGGTGTTTGATTCGTCGACGAAACGGTTTTCTAAGAGCACCATCCGGACGTCCTCAGCACACCCTAAAGCATTCGCCTGTAGATTGGACGAGCCTGACGTGCACGCCCACCGGGCCTTAAAGCTCCCGTTCTGCGACCCCGATATAGTGCTCCCACGGCTCCAAGGGGAAGGACACGGGGGGGATGCGAGGAAACAGGGTAGACCTCACACCGACAACAACATTAAGAGGCTTCCTTCCACCACTATCGGTGGTCGGTGGTCCCTCACGATTGTTAATAACATGTCATATTGAGGAAACGACGAAGGGCGTCACCACAAACCAGATTCCCCACCCTCGCCCTTCTCCAACCCCTCCCGAGAACATACGACCTTACGCTACCCTGTCCGTGTTGCTGTACCTACGTCCTCGCTTCGCAGAATGGAAAAGCGAGGACTCGCGGACGCGCTGCAAGGGCAGATCGCACGAGCCAACACCCGCCTCAGAAGCCTGCAGTCTCAATGCGAGCGGCTGGAGCTCAAAGGAGCTTCTGGTGGGTCCACCCGTCCTGGGCTTCTCCCCGCCACAAACGGAGAGATGCGCCGTCCAAGCACGTGTCCAGCCCTGCCCGCAGCCCGCCGCTCGGCAGTGACACGCAACCGGCGGCAACGCTCCGAGTGCCAAAAGGCGGGGCAATCAGCTAGTGGTGTGGACGAGATAAATGGGCCGATGTTCCGCGGCGGGAAGCAGGGAAGGGGTTTGACGAAGCCTTCTGCGCGCGTGGTCTGGGCAGCAGGGGGTTAACCATGTAAAAAGTTGTCCATATTGATGCTGTAGACCCGATGCAAATTCTACTCTCCGAAAGGTTGGAGTAAACGAGTCAGGGTCTGCAAACGAATCGAAGTCATCAACCATGGGGCTGCTGTGTTTGTAGGCGGGTGCTATATGGGCGGCAACGGAATACGCCATCGTTGTACAAACGCGCATGAGCGCGAACAAACATGCCCATCCGTGCTTTGCACGCTATACCTAGAGGCATAACTAGATAACTTAAAGAAGCCAGCGCTATGATATGTATGATATGGCATTTATCTGCAGATGCCCCCCCCCCCGCCCCCCCAGCATCGGGACAAGGAACGTTTCGGGTGCGCTTGAAGCATATCACGGCCCACAAAAATGACCGAATCGGGGCAAAATTCGTCGCGGAAAGTCGATGTAAACACCCGCGTGCCTTACGTATGCATCTCTACAATGCATACTTGTTGTTGTTGTCTTCACATTAAAAACTGTGCCGGTATCTCTATCCAGTACCTCCATCTGTCCGTACTAACCCAACACTTGACGCGGTCGATTCCCGTGGTCACAGGCTAACTTACCCAAAAAAGGTATACTGAAATAAAAGTGGAACCCGAAGGGTCCGCAAAGCGATCAAAGTCAGTCAAAAACAGATAGTCTGGAGCCCTCCGCTCCCCTCTACACGCTATGTGAAGGTAAAAATGAACTTGGAAAGGTCAACATCACCAATCGGGGGTATACGCCCCCTGATTCTATCTTGGTGCCCCTATAATGCCGGGGTGTTCCTTGCCGGGTTCACGCCGGCCAGGCAAACAAATCGAGTCCTCCACCTCGATTATAAACGCAGACATGATACGGGGGAAGGGAACTATGGCCCCGTGCTACTGATGTACCCCCGGCCTGCGAGCAGTGTAACTGCAAAAGGTCAAAAACAGCGAAGGGAAAAAGACAAAGACAAAGACAAGGAGACAAGTCAAAAGTACAAGCAAACACTCAAACAAACAAGACCACAGAGATATCACAGACACATCATCCCGAGGGGGTGGTGCAATGGTGCAGCGGTGGGGGGGGGGGGGTTAAACAAACAAACAAATAGTCCGGGATAGTCAATCCGGCACATATCGCGCCACTCGGTCCGCCATTTCTCGCTTGTTTTCTTCCCTCGTCGATTCGTCCTTCTTCCGCACCCCTCCCGTCCCGTTGGTTCTTGTCGTATATTTATTATTGACAGGCTCTTTGTCTCGCTTGGTCGCTCGTTTTCGGCTAGCCTCCTCTTCGTTCTTGTGCCAGGAGTTCATAAACTTCTCGGCTCCCTGCAGCACTCCCTTATACTATGGTGTGAATACAAGGGGTAACAACTCTAGGGTTGCTGATGTTGGTTATTTTAATGGAAGCAACAACTTTGGCCGTGGGTCTCGGAGCCAACATACATTCTAGTATTCATAGGATCGATACACAACTACAGTACCTCGTCTCGTGAAGTTTCGGATATCCGTGCCTGTTGGCACGTTGGCACGAGCTGATTATTACAGAATTATCGTAATCGATGCGTGTTGTACAGGGTGTATGCGCGTATGCGCGTCGTTGACAGGCTATGGTAAGCTGCACGCAGGAGTGCACCAGCGGCTACGTACATGTGTTCCGTGACGCAGTCGGTTTTCTTAAAGGCATACTTATAGCGCCAACTCGACAGGGCAGAATGCTGAGCGATGCATGCATACACCTGCATGCATATACATGAAGAGTAAGGTACGTACGGCTGCAGATGTTTTTTCTGTTATATTGTACTCTGTACTCTGTGCTCTGTACATACGACGTACTGGCTGTAGTACGTGAACATTCAAATTCAAAATTCGAAATTCAACAAAAAATGGAGTTCTAGCATTTCTGTTAGCTACACGTACCTGGGACATCGGGGATCATCGTAGAACCGCCGTGCCGCGAGACGTGTGTCTGTGCAAGCGTGGTCAATCCTAGCTGTAAGAGGGAGCCATGGGGCGAGGGAGAGACCGTGGAGACTCCAAGAAAGGGAGAGGAGGGAAAGGGTCTTACAAATCTTCAGGAGGCAGGAATGGCGGGAGCTTCGGTGGTGGAGGTATGTTGACACACGTTTTGACCCTCGCAAAGAATGTCGTTAAACCTGCAACAAAAACAAACATCCCAGTTATTCTGGACCAAACGGAGAGGGTCGATTCTGCACGCCAGTTCACGTGTCTGGACAGCGTCTTTGCTGCGTTCTGCTAGTGTCAGTCTCGTGCGTCCTCGGATTGCCTCGGTGTCATCGCGCTACTCCTGGCATGGTCGTCGAGGAATGCCTCAAAATAGCATTCTTTGTGGAAGATTCCGTGAAGAAACGAGTAACAGGTCTAGACTACGAGTACGTATTACGTACATATACATAAGGCATAAACACAACGCAAACAAAGAAACGACAACAAGCAGAGCACGAGCCGCCCCCGGCACGAGGATTGAAGCTGCTGATCCTGATGCTCCAAAGCAATACCAGCAGGAGCAGCAGCAACAGTGGCGGCAGCGGCAGTATCATACTCGTATATATCATATGATAGTTCCTACGCGCCCGGGTGTCGCAGCTAACTTCGGCGTCACCTGCTGCTTGCATGTTCGGAGACGGGCATACCACACACCACAGACCACAGGAGGTATGCCGGAGGCCAAGCACCAAGCATTGCATTTTCTCCTCGCTATCATACGAGCGACTGCTGCTGTGCGAGTATCTATACGAGCGAGTAGCTTCGGATAGGGTACTTGACGACATACATATGTAGCAATCCACGGGGCCACCGGACACGTTTCCCTTCCGGGCAGCACTGTTTTCCATGGCAATACGATGACACTGCTCTCTGCTCTCTGTATTAATAGACTTCGAAGTAAAAATGCAAAAGCAGCTATTAATAGCTGCCGGTTCTCCTACCTCTGGTGCGATGCTGAAGACGGGGCGGTGGGCGGTGCCGACGGACGTTGCGGTATGATTTTACGTACTCGTAGGTTACGCGTACAGCAGTTCTCGTACTGAGGACACCTCATAAGAAACAGGAAAGCTGGTCCAGGCTGGATTTCTTATTTGAGAAGGGGTGCATTCTACACTAACTTCAGCATAACGACTCCCGAATTTCGTATTTTCCTGTACAACATCAGCCTGCGTTTTCTTTATTGGTCGTTTTCTTATTATCACATACTCGTAGGCGTTCCGTACTGCTTGCTGCTGCTGTACCCTTAATTTTAATACCGTCCATCTGGGTACTCGCTTGAGCCTTGAGCTCGTCGTTGATGTTGTACACCAGGATATGTCGCAGGTGCGGCAGTACCAGCCCTTTGATACTCTTACCCATTCAGAACTGAAAAACTTATCCCAGACAAATTTCAAGTAGTTTGTCCCCAAAAACGTGGGACCAGAGTTCTTAACCCTTTTAGAACTGCAGTCCCGTTTTGGGGACAAACCACTCTAACTCTAAGTGATTTGTCCCCAAAACGGGACTCCAGTCCTCTAAGGGTTAACCCCTTAAGAATTGGTCCCACGAATTTGGGGACTAACTACTTGGAATTAATGTGGGACTTTTTTTTCAGTTCTGTATGGGTTAAGGGGTTAAGAAGCAAGAAACCGGGATACCTGGTACAACCGTTGCACAGCTGTTGTTTTTTTTTAATTTTTTAATAGTAGCAACGGTGACGGTACGGTATACAAGGCTACGCTCCGCGGGCGGCTATTCGCCGCCAGCTACGCTCGCTCAACGCAGTAGATCAGACGAAAGTATACCGTATAACACGGAAGAAAGCACACCCCCCTTATAGATAACACACCCCCCCCACATAAGCACACCGGGTGGTATTTTTTTTTATTCGTTTTTTTTACCGTCACTTTATCACCGGGGGTAGTTAGATAACACAACCCCTACGTGTGTACGCCTGAAAACAGTGTCAAACTCCACACTTACCGCACCACCTGGTGGATGGATATCATTCATCATTCACAATCAACCCGCACCAACATGGACACCAGCATGGAGGTAACTGCTGCGCCCCCTCACAGCAGTGGGCCGAACGAGTCTGCGGCTTCGACCCCACCTGTAGCTGCTGCTGCCGCGCCTCGGGCGACGATCATGTCGTTTTTCTCTGGGACCAGCGCGCTTACCGGTACTGGCACTAAAGTTATCACGTCTCCTACGGCCGCCGTGTGCCAAGCCCCGGCTACTGGTACCGGTACCGGTACCGGCGAAGTACCTGCAGCACATGCGGTGCGACCCTTTGTGTTTCATCAATGAGTACCTGTATGGTACCGGTACCGGTAACGGTTTTCCAGTATCGTAGCAAGGCGGGGATTTTTGCTGTTATCCCCGGGTTTCAAGCGTTTGCCTCACTAACATATTCCCTGTATTCTGGCCGGGGTCTGTCCACACTCACTCCATAGCAATCATTGATATACCGTTGTCCCACCCTCTCATTACCGCACCCCCTGAATCTGGTCGGGGTCTGTTAACTCTCCTTATCAACCAATAATGCCGTTAGCACACCCCGTCGTTGTCACACCCTCTCGTTACCACACCCCCTAGCTGCAGGGCTCTCGTGCACGGTGTTTATCACCGGGGATGTGTTAGATAGCACACCCCTCCACAACAGCACACCCGGTGATAATATTTTTAAATGCTAGAATGTTATCACCGGGGTGTGCTTTCTTTCGTGGTATACGGTAATCAGATACGTAGAAGACGTTCTGGAATTGGTGCAGTTCGACTTGCAAATGCCAAGAGGTCGTGTGCGTGCAGGAAGAAAAGTAGAGTTACACGTCATCTTCCTGTAGACCGTACGTATGTAGGTACGTATCCCCACTACAGGACCCGCAACCGTCTAATCGGCCAATTATTCCGTACACAAATACACATTCCCCCGCATCGCTGTCATCCCCAAGGGAATAAAGCAGAATGAAGAGTGTTGGCGTAGATCTGCCCGCGCAGGCGAACTTCCTTAGATGTGCCCGCATTGAAAATACATCTAGCCTTTCCAAGCACAACGACCAGGGTGGCACACCAAGCAACCATGCCTCTCGATAGGGTTAGGGTTAGGGTTAGAGTTCCGGGTCGAGGTGGTGGCCGCCGTTAGCCGAGGACAAAAATAAGCTCACCGTCGGGAACAAAAGCCTCTTACGAGAGCTTCGTGACAAAACCTAACATCATTAAAAACAGCATAATTTTATGCGGGTACGTCTGAGAAGTTCGCCTGAGCAGGCAGATTTACGCCTGCTGGAACAAAGAGGCCACGTGACGAAATGCATGACAACTCAAAAAGGTTCCTCAAATGCTCTTCGGCGTTAAATTACAATCGAGTGGGAGGTATGGTATATACAGCTACACAGCATCGGCGTCTCTCAACTTTGGCAACGACCACTCTCCGAGCAATGGCGCATACAGCCTGGAAGTTTTGGTACCCTCTCGTGCTGAGTGAGGCAAGTAAGCGTTGGCGGCAGATGCTGCTGTGTACGCGAACCACCGCTGTTTTGGCGCATTTTTTTTCTATTGCACGGCAAATGCACACGGCAAACGGGACAACAAAAACAAATAAATCGAAGAAATATAATAAAAAAAAATCCAGGACCGATCCTGAATACTGAATACATACATGTCGAGAGCGCATATTATAGCGGGGGTAAGCAAAATTCGACGAAAGTTGACGAGGGAAGAAAGTGCTGAAATCTTCTCGCGATAAAAATGCAAGGCAAGAACCGTAGTGGGGGAGGAGGGAGAAGAGCCCACTTTGTGACCCCGGATCTGAGTTACGACTAGGGAGGGAGAAAGACGGAAGTGCGAAGATAATGAATGGGATGGAAAAAAAAAAAAAAAAAACCCCGGCAAAGTCGAGAACAAACGAAAAGTGTAACAAAACACACACATAAATTGGTGAGGTTGTCGCATTTCGGGCGAGAGGTCCAGACACAGTTCATCAGCGTCTCTCAGAGCCTTGGCAACCATCCCTGCACTGCTGTCAGAGCAATGATGCATACAGCCTCGGAGATTTGGTGCCATCTCGTTCCGGGTATGGCGAGTGATGATCGGCCGCGCATGATGCTGCGTACGCAAAGCACCACTCTTTTTTTCTGGATGAATCGACGAAGCACAGAAGAAAAATAATCCCAGGACCGATCCCGAAACAATATTTTTTCCTGTCGGCAACTAAGAGCTGAGAGTAGGCTAAGAGGCCAGGGATGTGTCAAGGCTGGCCTCCGAAGTGGGGGAGACACACCTATTATGGTCTAAATACAGCAGCAGTATTGGCCCAGGCTACAGTAGATGTATTTGTTTAGAACGGTTACGTTCCACACAAACTTTAGTGTTTTACCGCTCCCGATTTTATCACATTCCCGACATCTCAGGCTTTAGTTTCTTGTTGGTCTCTTTGTTTTGAGAGACCCGGTAGTGCACTGCTTTACATATCATACAAGTGGTATATATGTACGACCGCTGCCACACCAGCGGGGCCGGTACGGCCACGGCTCGTACGCAACACGGCCACCTGTCCACCAACCCACCTACTCATCCACCCACTCACCCACCCACCACCCCACCCACACACCCACCCACCCTGCCCATCCCACCCACCCCATCCACCCACCCCACCACCACCCCACCCCCACCTCACCTACTCACCGATCCATTCATACTACTGATATCTGGCTAAGACTATTACCGTGGTTATGTGATTCCGGGACACAATCACAAGCCACCACCGTGTTTCCCAGGACACATATAAAGATCTTGCAATGTAACCCATATCCACCCAAACGACCCACAAACCCACCCACGTACCCACCCACTACCATTTCTATACTTTGAAGAATCCTGCTGTATCTGGTACGTGACACCGGTATGGTTGATCGCCGGGGACACAATCAAGCCATCCCCGTGTTCCCGACAAAGTCAGATGCTAAAATATCAAAATACTGCTGTACCTGTGCAGCGGTAATAAACTTACGAACATAACTTGACATACAACGAAAACTCCCATCAAACAGAAAACAAGAAAACAAGAAAACAAGAAAACGTAGCAAAGAAAAACAAGCGAAAAAAAAAGAAACGAGACAAAAGGGGACAGAAAAGGGAGAACAACCCAAAACACTCAAGGATTAATAGATTATACACTTCGCAGCTTGTGGCAAGCAATGTCTGCCTGGTTGGTGAAAATCAACCGCCGCCCGTCGCCCGCATGTGTAGATGCGAGGGTCTATGCTCATACGACTACGCTGAACAACATGAGTATAACCCCCACCCCGTCATCGCCGTGCTCCAGTCTCGAAAGGGATGCGTGGGCAATTGTACAAGATGATAAGGGCAAAGCGCAATACAAATCAAGTAACCCCCAGTACTTCTTCCCTCTCGCCAGCACAGTGCTCCCCGTCCCGCAGTTGTGACGGGATGCGGCCATGGGTCTATGGTCATACGAGCTTAGCGGCCATCATACAAATAAGTACACCCACACCCACGCGTGCATCGCTGTCTCATACGTGAGTTATGCAGCACTATCTATCGTGCCATGGACGCCAATACCACTTTGCTTCTCGTGTGCTCATCTCACCCACGTATCAAAGGGTGACAGGTAGGCTAGTAGAGCTTTCTTGAGCCATCCCCGAGCTCCGAGGCCAACACCTGTCCACCTCCCTGCTCGCTGAGATATGTGCCAGACGACATTCACGTGCGATGTCTATAGGGGGCGTCGCCACGTTTTTCTGAGGTGGACATCACGTTTGATTACGTAATAACGGAGCTCGCATTCGCTCAGAAAGATCACTGGGGACGAAAGCATCGAAAAGTGAACCCCGATGCCCTAGTACGGAGATGTACTTGGTCGATGCTAGGTGTCGACGGGGGCGAAAAAATGAAGGCAATAGCAAAATAGGTGGTGGTCCGTGACCCTCTTGAAGCCAAACTCAGGCTGATAATAACTAAAACCCGAGTAAAAAAAGCATCGGCACAGCGGTTTTTTCAGGAAGATAACGTAAAAAACACACTACATAGAGTAAGGGACCATAGTTACTAGTACAACTAAACTAGAAATAGGACCGTACGGACTTACTACACAAAAACCTACTATGTTATCCGTATTTTTACTGACAATATTTGTCCGTAGGGCTGGTTTAAACTCATATACACCCTCCGTATATGTTGTGCCTTTGTTATTCACGGTAAGCCGGTCGCCCCGGTGGGCTAAGCAGGTAACCACGAAGCCTGTAGCGTCAAGAAAGCGAGTTCGAGCCCCGCCGAGTGCATGCTCTTAGGCGCTTTTTCTCGCAAAAAATATGTTGACTAGCAGAAAGCGCGAGAGCGTGAGTTAGCAAAATTCGATGAAAGTCGACGAGCGTTGGGAAGGCTGAACCCTCTGCGCGATAAAAATGAAGGCAAGAACCGTAGTGGGGGAGGAGGGAGAGGAGCCTACTTTGTGACCCCGGATCTGAGTTACGACTAGGGATGGAGAGACGGAAGTGCGAAGATAATAAATGGGATGGAAAAAAAAAAAATAAAAATGTATCCAGTCTGTCTCATATAACTCGTATATTTTCGGTTCACTTTCATTTCATTTCTTTCGTTTCATTTCATTTGGTTTCTTTTTATTGGATGTCGCATCTCTCTGGGAGAAGCACGACACTTTTTTCTTTTATTTTGTCATGCTTTTGTTTGGTTGCTTGATTGTTGATTTGCTTCAGTATGTTTACTTTTATTATTTTTCCTTTCTCGCTTTTTTCTTTTTTTCTCTTTTTTTCTCTTGCATGCACCTGGATTGCTAGCAGGGTAGGTCTTGCCTGTCGTATATGGCATTGCATTGTCTGCTCTGCTTACTGCACTGAGCGTAGTATCTCTGTGTCGTAGTTTTGTGACCACAGAACTGGTACCTTTTCAAGGATGATAGAATCGGCACGGACACTGGGTGTGCTGGATGTCGACGGGTAGAAAGGAAGGTTTAATGTGAAGAACACACACACACACACACGTATGATATACCAGGCACTTAGTACCTGTTATATTTATAGTACCAGTGTCCTGGTGATGATGTATACATAATGCAATGACACGTAAACGACATACTGTAGATCGCGTGATGAGTAGGGTACATTTTTGATACAGTATCTAATATCATAGCCTCCTTGTATGTGTATACATCTGCTGGGTCCAGAGTCCATGAGTCTAGCATTGTGACCTTTACGTCATGTTTGTCACGTCTATTTTTTTTTTTTTTTTTTCCATCCCATTTATTATCTTCGCACTTCTGTCTCTCCCTCCCTGTAGTCGTAACTCAGATCCGGGGTCACAAAGTGGGCTCCTCTCCCTCCTCCCCCACTACGGTTCTTGCCTTGATTTTTATCGCGCAGAGGGTTCAGCCTTCCCAACGCTCGTCGATTTTCATCGAATTTTGCCAACTCACGCTCTCGCGCTTTCCGCTGGTCAAGTTTTTTTTGCGAGAAAAAGTCCCTACGAGCATGCACTCGGGGGGGCTCGAACTCACGATCTTGACTCTAACAAACTTCGTGGTTACCTGCTAGCTCACCGGGGCGACCGGTGTCTCCCCCGCAATATTTATTGTCGTATTCCGATTATATTGGGTAATTTCCTCGGTTTAGAAGCCACGGCAGTCAGAAATTGTCTTGTCTAAAAATATGCTACCTCTATCGTAGGAAGGGTCGGCGGCGGTGGCGGCGGCGGCGCCTCTTCTTTCGCCCGAGATATGGTGTGGGTGAGCCGTGGCATTGCCGTGCGCCGGCGGGAGGTCGGGTGGCTCTCGGGAGAGCCGGTGTTCCGCGGGGCATAATACCAAAACAGCCTTGGTTTTGAAGAGTCCAAACGGCATCGCCATCATCACTACTATACATGATACATAAAAACACTGCTTGCACCGTGTACGCAGACAGACAGACAGGCAGACAGACAGACAGACAGACAGACAGACAGACAGACAAGACAGACAGGCAGGCAGGCAGACAGACAGTGAGAGACAGACAGACAGACAGACAGACAGTCCAGAACTCATTGTTTTAGGGCCCGTATTAACGAACATCGCTTTTTATTGAAATGGGAAAACAATTTTTGTTTTTCGTTTGTTTTGTTTCGAATACGATTTCCCTGAAAAAACGTGTTTGGGTCTTATCGAGGAATGGTGTATTGCGTCAAAAAATGAGAATAACGCACAAGGGTCAACGAACACCCGTGAGTAACCAACGAGGCGACCTACGGCCTGTGTCCTCCCCGGGGCGCCGCTGCCAGCGAAAAATTATGTCTGCCAGCACCGGCTAGGAGGCTATCACTCTGGGGATGTCTTGGGTGGGCTGGCGCAGCCCCGAAGCCCAACGCGGGCAGCAGCGACGGGGATACAGCGATCGAACTTCTACGCCAAGTCGCGACCTGGTCGGTGCTCGTGTGGTTTGGGAGGCAAAGAAGGGTGAAAAATTGGATTTGCGACGGCCTATGTTACTTTTTAGGCACCGCAAGCGGTCTACCCTATGCTAGGGCCCGTCGGACCTCGCGCTGCGGCTGATCCGGTGGCCGTGCCTCTCGGGAATGGTGGATCTCGCCTCTGAATCAGTCGACGACATGGCTCAAGTTTGCGTGGCTTCCTTCGGTTTCATGGAATACGCCACGCCGAGTTGGATGAACTCCCAATTCAACAGAAAAAAAAGAGCAAAAGAAGTCCCAAAAGACTTCTTGTGGAATTCCGTTTTATTGAACTACTCAGTTTTGAAATCGAAATATCTTGCTGGTTATTCACGTTTCGACCAATCAGGTCAAATCAAAACAAACGAACGAAAAAAAAAACTCGAACAAACGAAAACAAATGTTCGTTAATACGGGCCCTTATGGCTATGATACGGGCTGGATTACTGCTCTGTGCTGTTGTCCTGAGGCTCCTTGTGTCTGTTCTATAACCACGGGCCAGATTAGGGCCGTTCTTATCGAGCAGCTTTTTTCCCAAAATTTCCAATATTTTTTTTTCGCGCAATTTTTGTATTTCCATATTTTCCAAAAATATTTTCCAAATATTGGATGCGAAGCCTTCCAAATATTTCCCCCTCTGATGAAATTCCGAACTTTCCAAATAAATCCTGTTTTTCCTGCTTTCCTGCATTTCTTTTGAAAAAAAATGGAATTTTTGGAAAAAAAGTTGCTCAATAAGAACGGCTCTTGGTACAGTATGGCAATGAGCACTGAGCCAATGTGAGATCATCACTGACAACGACAGACTGCTGTGGTGCAATGCCCATATATACATGTACAGCAGTGCAACTCTGTACGTAAGGGATATGCGTACGTACAATACCGAGAGTACTTAAGGGCCCAATGCGTGAAGCAGCCAGAGCCAGCCATGAGCCAGCCATGAGTGACCTCAAGAAGTGGTCAATTTGACTTAACGTCAATGGGACTTTTACGCCGATTAACCCGCTCAGATGCAAACCTCATTGTTCATATCATATAGCTACAGGCACACCGCTGCTACGATACACTATGAAGCTTGTACGAGTTCCGCAGTCTCCACTGAACAGGAAGTCCTTACGTAGACTGCTCTATTGCTGTAGTTGCTCCTCAATAATAGGGGGGGGGGTGTTCTATATCATCACCGGGGTGTGATACATGCGGTACATGGGTCCCGAATACCGATAGGTTCATACAAAGGACAACACTGAAACTGAAACTACCGCAAGGGTAGTATGTTCGGTAGGGTATGTATACCCGTAACATACCCGGGGTATTTTTTGGTGGGCGTACTGAACTTACCAAAAGTGTCGGGGTACCGGTATGTATCGGGTTCGTCCCAAACCATACCGGAGTGTTCCGTAAGGTATTGAGGCCGTACCGAACCACTTCGGTGGGGGTAAACAGCACATACCCCCTATATACGGAGTGTTCGGTAAGGTATTTGAGGCCGTGCCGAACCACCTCGGAAGGGTAAACAGTAAACAGCACATACCCCCGGTGGAAGGAGTGTGTATCGAGGCCATACCGAACCACTTCGGTAGGGTACGAGTACACACCCCCGGCATACCTTGGACGTATGTAGACTACCGAACCAAACCCTTGGAATAATTTGTGCCTGCCGTTTTGCTGTTCGCTCGCCCCCCCGAAGGTGTCGAGGGAGCCCCCCTGACGGCGGGCCAGGTGGGCCTGGACGTGCACGCCGTAGCGGAGTCCACCCGCATCACGCTTGACCGGCAGCTTCACGCCTTCCGGGACGACGAGGTGGGGGTTTGCATGCATTTTGGTGGCGTCTTCGGCTGCGATACGTAGTGTGACATTTTATTTGTATTTTTTATTTTGAACGTTTTTGATGTTTTTCTTGGCGTCTTTAGTTTTTCGTGTTTAGTTTTTTTTTTTTTTTTTCCCCGACGTTTTCGATGTTTTTGATCGTCTTGTTCGAAATTAAGGTATGTCGTCGTATTTTAGAACGTTTTTTTTTTTTTTTACAGTTTTGGATGTTTTGAGGATGTGTTTCTTTTTTTTTTCGACGATTTCACCGCGTTCGTTATTTTCGGTGTTCTCGGCTTTGTAGGGACATTTTCGGTGCTCGCGAGACATTTGATATTTTAATATTTTCAACGTCTCGATGTTTTTGACGTTTGAAAAACCTTTTCAACGTCTCGATGTTTTCAACGTTTTTTTTTTTTTTTTCTTGAACGCTTTCAACGCTTTGGTGTATTCAAAGTTGTGTATCACTTTTATAAAAAGTTTATGTGATTGCGGTTTCTTTCGCTGATGGCGGTCAGCGATCAAACCAACCACGAAACGAAAGATATTTTGGGAAGCAGGGGCAGCGAGCATTTGGTCGTGCACAGAGGTAGGCGTGCGTGCGAGGCAACAAGACCAAAAGGGCAGTGGGATCTCAGGTGGACGGTGAACAGTAACTAAGGGTCGTTCTTATCGAGCAACTTTTTTTCCAAAATTTACAAAACTTTTTTCCAAACAAAACCCAGGAAAAGCAAGAACAACAGGATATATTTGAAATTTTTGGAGTTTTAACAGAGGGGAAAATATTTGGAAGGCGTCGCATTCCAATATTTGGACATTATTTTTGGAAAATATGAAAATTCCTAAAAATTGCGTGAAAAAAATATTTGGAAATTTTGGGAAAAAAGTTGCTCGATAAGAACGACCCTAACCCCGTTCAATCGGGAGGTATCGTATCATTTAGTTGTCGAAAGTTTCAATGTATCGATTTTCTTTTTCTTTTTTTTTTAGATCCTTTCGAAGATCTGGGTAAAAAAGCTTTCTCTCCATACACTTTCTTATTCATGTACCGATTCTATTCCAACTCTGCACAACGCAGATTTTGTATGTTACACTCCGCTAGTGTATCATGCCCGGACTCATCGAAATATGCTGTGTATAAGATGTTGTGCATTAACGTCGTGAGTTCTTAGTAGGATGCAGCTCTCACCCTTTCATGCGACTCGCCCAACACCTGACGTTTCGCTCCGCGCTTGGTACAAGCAATGTCTGCCTGGTTGGTGAAAATTCAACGTGCTCCGTTCCGATATCATAGGGATACGAGAGGGTCTATGGTCTTCATACGACTACGGCCATACACGACATGAGTATAACACCCCCAGCCCAACCCGCCGACCCCCCCGACCCCCCAGCCCGAGCGCCCTGCCCTTCATTACGCACCCGGCGCCCTATGGTCCTTCATACGACTGCTGGCCATGCACGGACATGAGTATAAGCCCCGCCCCCCCCACGTCCCCGGAGGTGGGTTTGCGGTACGTTGGGCAACGACGCTGTATAAAACACGGGCCACTACGCTGCGTGAGCTAGACACCAGGGTGCCGATTTTTTTTGTTATTTTTTTTTGGCGGTGCACCAAAAGCTGCGCGGTCGAGTAGAGTCATTTTGCGTGGATGAACCTTTGTTTCGCACAGGGGTAAATGGTCGGTATCACGTATGTTAATAAGGTAAGGCGTCCGAACGGAGGACAGTTACATAGTAAAAAGACGCCATTGGCTGTCTCCGGAAGTGGACCACACCAGAAATTTAAATTACCTCATGTGGAATGGCTGTCAGGTCCAATAATGCAAGTCCTCCAGCCTATCAGAAGGGGTTCTGAAGCAGGGATGCAAGCTCAACCCTCCATGCGACTCCGCCCCAAATACCGTCAACAGGCGTTTCGCCGCGTTGGGTGGGCAAGCAATGTCTGCCTTGGCTTGTGAAAACGCCAAAACGCGGCTCCGTTCCGCAGTTGTAGGATGCGAGGGTCTATGTCATATGACTACGGCCGAGTGGCACAGGTGTGAAGGCATGATCTGAGTACACCCCGCACCCCACCCCCACCACCGTCATCATGAAGTCCGGCCGTTGCAGAGGCGGTTCTTGAGGCTAGGATTGGCAGCTCACTCCGTCACATGCGACTCGCACCATACCTCACGGCGTTTACGCGCTTGTGACGTAAGAAGCATGTCTGCCTGAGTTTGGTGGATAAGACCCAGACGCGCGGTCCGACTCGCCGCGAATGTGTAGGGATCGAGGAGGTCTAGTTAGGTCTCGACTGAATAGAGGCCGTGCAGGAACATGAGTAACACACCCCACACAGCCCGTCCCGGCGCGAGTTGTGAGGGATGCAGGAGTCTATAGGGTCCATAACAGACTGACGCGGCCAGTGAGGGCATAAAAATGGAAAGATACCAGGGAGCCCGCACCCCCCCGCCCTTCAATACCCCCCCGCTATGGTCATCATACGACTACGGCCATGCACGACTTGAGTACACTCCCAACCCCCATCCCCCACCCCCCGCGCGATTGCTTGCAGAGCTTGAAGAGCCTGTCGTTCCCCCCTACCCTGGACAACACGAGCCGTAAGTTTATCCACGCGGCGGTGAAGAAGATGGGCCTCAAGAGCAAGTCTCACGGAAAAGGTTAGGGCATGCTTTATAAGGCCAACTCGTATATACTATATACGTGTTTGCTGCGGAACATATTTATATACATATGGTCCATGCAGTACAATTTAGCCTATAATGTTTTGGGCCACAACGTTCGAACTACTACGAAATAGGGCGATACTGCTACTATAGTCGTGGTCACCAGGGCCGAGCGAACAAATACGGTTTTGGCAAAAAAAAAATGTTCGCCTACACTAAAATCAAGTAAGTTACAGCTTGCCAAGGGCCAAGATCAGCTACTTTTCACAAAACCATGAATATCTCATCGGACTTGCGTTTAAAATAGAAACGAAATCAAGTTCCGTCCGTAGAATGACGAGAGGAATCGTCCCCCCCCCCCCTTTTTTAGGTTGGCTGGGTGGCTTTTACGAACGAACGATCTGCGTGTGACGTCCCGGACACGGTTTTTGTCGGTTTTCTTCGTCAAGAGTTATTTTTTTTTCAAACGGGAAAAAGTTCCACTTTGTGATTTCACAAACCCATCGAAATCCGCCCTCAGATATATCTTGTTAAAGCAGCACACCTAATGGGAACGGAATCCCTGTTTTCCGGTATATTGGTCGTAAAGAGTCGAAGAACAAAAAATATATATAAATGAATCCATCTTCCCCTTCGCGAGGAGATGGGCGTTAAAAGGGTGTTTTTTGGAGTCATAACTATGCTCCCATCTCTAGAACATGTGTACTGTCGAGGTCGATTTTTTTGGAATTCTTCAACTGCATCGACTATATGTATAATGTTAATATTAATCACTCGTTAGAGCATGCTTTAGGGCCAGCTATATACTACGTATTGCTGAGGAATATTTACATATATACGAAGTACTTCTATATTGTTATTAATAATCAATCGTTACCAAATAATTTTTTGTAAGCATGCGG
Source organism: Saccharina japonica (assembly GCA_008828725.1). NCBI lineage: Eukaryota > Phaeophyceae > Laminariales > Laminariaceae > Saccharina > Saccharina japonica. The sequence continues at coordinate 85,912 of MEHQ01000374.1, forward strand.
GAGTAAGCAAGTCTCAAGGCAAACGTTAGGGGATGCTTTAGGGCCAGCTATCTACTATTACGGAGGCCCATAGTAAATAGAACCAAACGCTAGTAAAAATGGGTAAATATCTAGATGTTGGTGTACTCCGTAGGTCCCATTTACTATGGTTCCCTGTAATACGTTGACACACGACACGCAGTGAGACGTGGAAGTGTGGAGGGCGTAAGCTTTATTTTTACCCATCCGCCGGAGGATAAAAAAAAAAGAAAAGAAAAAGTATTGCTGTGGAACATATTTATATATATATATATATATATATAATGTTATTAATAATATTTCGTAACCAAATAATTGTTTGTAAGTAAGCATGCGGGAGTATGCTCACGCGCTCCAGAAGAGTGCACGGGTCGCGCCTAGGCCTCTCGTACCAAAACGTGCCCGGCCGGGCCTTCCCGAGTCGACATGCTTGTTATGCTTGTTGCCGAAAACTGCTCGTACGAAGAGAGTATGTTTTGAACAAAAACAAACGAAAAAAAATACAAGCATAACTGCAGTGCGGGACACCTACTTGTAATAAGAAACGGGCTGATAAGATAGCCAGGCTGAGAGTTGGAGGAAAATAAGAAATTCGAGAGTCCCTTATCTTGAAATTCGTGTAGAAAGCACGCTCTCTCCAATAAGAAACCCAGCCTGAACCAGCTTTCCTGTTTCTTATTGGGTGTCCTGTGCTGTATGTACACATGGTTTTCGGGTCCATCGTGAGGTCTGATTACTATGGCCCCCGTACTACTACTCCTACTACTACTACTACTACTGCTCCTGCTACTACTACTACTACTACTACTACTACTACTACTACTACTACTACTACTACTACTACTACTACTACTACCACTGCTACTACTACTATTGCTAATGCTACTATTGTTAATGCTACTCGTGTGTTTGTGTTGGCGTTTGTGTGTTTGTATGTGTGTGCAATCATCTCGGCCCCATCGCCTTTGGAGGTTTCGTTTTCGATTACGTCGTTTTCGGTTTCGTTTAATTTCCGTACTCGTTTTAGCTTTCGATTTTGCTATCATTTTTCGGCTTCGTTTCCCGTTTTCGGTTCCATTTTCGTGTTCGTGTTCGAGTTTCACAGTCGTTTGCTATTTCGTTTTCAGTCTCGTTTTCGTTCCCATCCTCACCTTGCCATTATCGTATTTATTTTATTTCTCGTTGTAAAAAGAAAAGCGATAATCTCTATATAACCCCCTATAGGCCTATCCACACCAACAGCAGGCAGTGCCGTGCCGTTCGCCCGTGTGCGTCTGCTATGCTCACGTGGCCGTGAGCGAGGCACCGAGGGCAGACGACTATTGATAGACTTGCTTCCTTCGCATGCATGCTGATGTACCTTTATTTAGTGGCAGGTCTCCGTCGGTGCGTCCTTCCGTCGCCAGTAGAATCAACCATTCGTTCCGTCGTTTATTATGAAACGACGCGCATAAATTTTCTTCGCTTAATTCTGCTTCACGTTTTTTTCATTTTTTGACTTGCCCCTTTGTTTTTTGCCAGGCGAAGCCCGCTTCATCACCGTCACGAGGGTCGAGGGCAAAGGCAGGGGGGAACGCGCCGAGCTTCCGCCTATCCTGCGCCTAGGGCAAGCCAGGGACACGGCACTAGACGCCTACTTCACTCAGCGGCCACCAGGAGAGCGAGAGGTGGACGCCGTCATGTCGGCGGCGGCCGGGGGGGGGATGCACGCCGCGGCGGAACTCGCGACGCAAAAGAAACACAAGGCAAGGCAACGAGAGTTTGTGTTGGAAGGGGAAGGGGCGGGGAGAGCAGGAGGGGTAAGGGTGGTGGAGGGGAGGGGGCTGGACTGGGATGGCGGAGTGAGGAGAGGGGTAGGGAGGGGGAGGGTAGAGGGTAGAGGGGGCAGGGGATGGGTGTACTCAGTATCGTACTCATTGTCATGCGGGGGGGAAGGGAACATTGTGGCCTGATGCTTTAAGGGTTGTCTGCCTAGTATGTCTACCCGGTTGGAAATAAGAGAGGGGGGGTGAGGACAGGATAGGTTAGACGAGGGCTGTTCACGGGTGGAGTCAAATCTCGCGGTCGGGTCGGCGGGCGAGGGTGACCCGACCCACTCGTAGAGCTTAACAACCTCCTGACCCGACGCGATCCGACCGACCCGACCCTGACCCGACCCGGACCCGACCCGGACCCGACCCGACCCGACCGACCCGACCGACCCGCGACCCGACCGACCGACTACCCGACCGGACCCGACCGACCCGACCGACCGACCGACCGACCGACCCGACCCGACCCGTCACCCGACCCGACCCGACCCGACCCTCGGATCGGGTCATGACCCGTGAAGAACTATGGGGTAGACGGGAGGGGCGCGCGCGTTTGATTATCGCGCCCTCGCGTATGCTATTGTGTTGCGTATGATAGCACGTGCAGTATGATATGAAACCAAGGTACGGGGCGTGCTTTGGTTCTGCCAGAGCGGTTTCCAAAGTCGGGTCTAGCCGAGGCGGGGGCGGGGATAGGGGAGGGGGAGGGAGGTTGATGTCTAGCGGGCGCATATGTGTGTGTCACTTATTATGGGCGTTCCGCGGTTACAGAGTTGTTTTGGCGGTTGTGATACCGGTGTAGTGATCGAGGAGAAATGCTTACTGGCACCGTATTGGAGTTCACTGTTGTGTTGGCATGTACTGTGGGGAGGGGGGGGGGAGCGTACCCCTCCTCGGGACTGACAGGAGGATGGTTGAGGTTCCGACGGTCATAGCGCGTACGTAGTCGTTGGTTCTTGTTCGTGTTCGTATTCGGGCTACTGGTGTTGTTGTCGTTGCTGTTTCTGCTGTTGTTTTTGTTTTTGCTGCTGCTGCTGCTGCTGCTGCTGCTGCTGCTGCTGCTGTTGCTGCTGCTGCTGCTGTTGCTGCTATTGCTTGTTGGTATTTTTTTGTCCTTTGTTACTTGCTGCTGCTGCTGTTGCTGCTGTTATTTTTTGGGTGATGTTGTCATTTGATTGCTGTTACTAACAATAATAATAAAAAAACAAAAAACTGGTCGTCTCTTGAAACATAAATAAAACATGTCACTCTAGTGTAATGCGTGTTTGAGGACTGCTGTAGAGGTATTGCTGCCATTCATGACCACGGTTTGTTGATACGTTTAACTCATACCAGTTTGTGGTTTTCGTTTCTGCTTTTTTTCCTTTTTTTTTGCGAGAACAGGCAGGACTGCTGGACAGGCAGGCTAAGGCCATGCGGTCCGCTGGCGCCTCGCCAGAAGAACTGAGGCATCGAGCGAACACCTACGCGTAAGATCACTGTAAAAACCCTGCAGCGTACCAACAATATGATCTCTGCAAAGCTGGAACGTACCCATACTATGGTCTCTGCAAAGCTGTAGCGTACCATTACTATGATGTCTGTACGTCACATAGTCTATCATACCAGCAGCCTTCACCGTGTGTTCTTCACCCACAAATCGTACTGCAGTAGATAAAGTACCACATATATTACGGTGTTTGTGCTGGTCCGTACATTTTTTGTTCAGATTTTCCAAAACGCGCGGCCAAGCCTGGACCAGGGTTGGGGTTAGGGTTAGGGTTGGGTCGACGCCTTCTCGTGATTTGGTAAAACCAAAAAAAACATCCAAAAACACGCAAAACCACCAAGAAATCATACCACTAGATTTGGTACTTTATCTGGTACGATTTGTGGGATAAAAGACCACTAAAGGCGCCTCTCACATAGAGTAGTAATTGGCATTGCGCCATAGCTTAATTCGTACCAGCGTAGTGCAGTGTAGTGTGGTGTAGTATAGCCAAGTTATGGGCGTAGTGCAGTGTAGTGTGGTGTAGTGTAGCCAAGTTTATGATATCTTGGGAGTAGTGGCAATTTGCCATGTGGTAGGGTTTCGCCGGTACTTTTAACGATTTTCCACACACCCGGCGCCCCATCCCCTCCCAGCCGTTCTTTTGTTTGCTTTGTCCCCCCATGGTGTCTATGATATGTACTCGTACGTGCCTTGTGTTGTTCGTTGGTTTCCATGCTAATTGTTTTCGCGTGCGCGTGCTTTTTTTTTCTGTTTAATTACATTTTTTTTGTCTTGATTTGTTTTGTCTACAGAGCGGCGCAGAGCAAGCGCCAGAGAGCCACGGGACACCAGCGTATGTCTGCTTTTCGCCAGGGTCTTCCAGCCTGGGGCCACCGGGAGGCTATCGTCGACATGGTCCGGGATCACCAGGTACGTTTTTGTGGTGTGTTGTGTTGTGTTTGTATTTTGTTTTTTTCTTTGTTGTACCATTTGTTTTCGTCTTTCGTTTGTCTTTTTTTCTGGGTTGTGCCAAGCTGCACTTCGTACCAGGCACGTGTGTTTGCTGCGCTTTACCTTGTTGCTGCGCTCAGTCGCGTGTGATGCCTCTGTTTCCGTTCATTCTCTTTGGTTTTCCTTTACCCTGCTACGTATTTTACTTTAAAAAAAAAAAAAATTTATACATATGTGTCTGTTGTTGTGTTTACTGCTGCTGCTGTTGCTGTTGGTACTGCTATAACGGAGGACCATAGTAAATGGGACCAAATATTGATAGTAAAAATAGGTAAACATATAGGTTTTTGTGTGTATTGTAGGTCCTTTTTACTACATTAGCCCACCCCGGTAATAGTAGTCGTGGTTTTGTGTGGCTTCCTACAGCGGTATGTTACCTTGCGGTTCTCACGTTAACGATGCAGTTTTCACGGACTGCTCGTGCATATGCTCACGCCAGGAAACCGAGTATGGAAGGTCTGTTGTCTTTCCCAGCCGTCGAAACATGAAGAGCGTCCTTCTTTTTTCTTTCTTTCTTTCTCCGTTCGCGCGCGTGCTCGCGTCGGCATGTATGTGCATCATAGGCGTGTCTCGTATCAGGTGAGACCGGGTGCGGCAAATCGACACAGGTGCCGCAATTCCTGCTGGACGACCCCAACATCGGACCGAGCTGCAAGATGGTGTGCACCCAGCCCCGTCGGATCAGCGCGATCGCTGTCGCCGAGCGAATCGCGGAGGAGCGGGGGGAGACCATCGGGGGCAAGGTAAATTTATTGTTACGGAGGGCCATGGTAATCAGGACCAAATATTGTTAGTAACAATAAGGAAACATATAAGTTTTTTGCGTTCGCCGTAGGGGACCTGTTTACTAGTGTTTACTATGGTCTACCGTAATATTTCGGGGGAACACAGTAATTCAGGACCAAAATACGCTTATTAATAGTACAAATGCTGGAATATTTACAGGAGTAGGTTTTTGTTTGTGTAATAGGTCCCGAATACTATGGTGCCCCGTAATAGTCATAAGAGCACCGTTTTTTTTTTTTTTGCTTTCTGACGTTTTTTATTTGTTTGTTTTAAAAGGGAAAAAAAACTTGACAAAAAAAACTTTTTATTCTCTTGCTTTTTTTTTTTTGCTAAATGCGCTGTATTATGATGCGTACATACGTGCTCGTAGTCCGTAGCTTTTTACTAGACTTATTGAAACTTGAAAACATACGCTTGAAATAAAGCATTTTGCTCATTCCATTACCGTTTGGAACTACTCGTCGTCCTGTATGGCTTGTGGGGGCAACGTGCGGCATTGTACATAGGTCATGCCTCTTTATCGTTTCAACTTTCTGCCCATTGTGTTTTGTTATCTCTAGTTGTCGTCGTGAACTATTTTACTCTTTTAATGCTTGTACTAGAGGTAGAGTGAGGTCGAGAGAAGCAGACAAACAAGAGGCAGAGGCAGGGACCAGATAGGTTAGTTGTGACAGGGGGACAGAGAGTGGTCCCGTGATTAAAAGGTTGTAACGGTCTTGTTTGTGCAGCGGCACAGCAGCAGTAGCAGCAGCAGTGGGAGCGGTCTCACATGCTACAGTAACATGCTCATACACATCAAATTACCACACCATGCCTTCAATCAAATGGACAGAGCAGACACGCAGAGAGAGAGAGAGAGAGAGAGAGAGAGAGAGGACGAGGGGGCGTCACCGATCTCTGGCGAGCTTGACGATTGCGCTCGCTTGCGGGCGTTTACCGGCTTTGTTGGTATGACATGAAGCATGAGTACACCGTCCCTCCTATACCTCTCCCGCCCTGCTTTAGGTCGGGTACACCATCCGGCTGGAGTCGTCGATGTCAAAGGACACACAGCTCATTCTCATGACCCCAGGAATCCTGCTGAAGAAACTCGACCGCGATCCGATGCTGAAGGAGTACACGCACGTGCTCATCGACGAGGTATGCATCACACCGTACGTACACGCAGGGCGCTGGGGGGAAATGTTCATTTCTTGTTTTTCAATTTGTTTTTGTTTGTGTGTTGGCAAGTACATACATGCGCGAGGCACTACGTATAACCGCAGCAGCAGCAGCAGCAGCAGCAGCTTTTCGTCCTTCCTGTGGATGTATCATATATAGGACGAAATGAAACTTGGTGCAAGTGTTTGTTTACCCCCCCCTCCCCTATGTAGGAAAAAAGACGAATGCGACATGTAGAAGTTTGGTACACTAACTAGATAGTAGCTAAAAAACGATCGCTATCTTGGGAGATAGATGGTGGCCACAGGCGGCGAAACATGAACGGGACAAGATTAGCAAAATATTTTTTATGTAATACTTGTATATGTGGAAACAACGTAATGAGCGCCCAACTGTTGGAAGTGTCTCTATCAGGAGTAGGAACGGTGCTCCGTCTCGAACGGGATGCGTGGTCAATGGTCAAACGACTAGGCAAGCAACAAATGAGTACCGCCCCCCCCCCCTATAAATCATATATACTGATTTATAGTTGGGATTGGCGTCGGTTGGCACGACGCTGTAAAACAGCCACTCACTGCGTGAGCTAGACAACCAGGGTACCGTTATTTTTGTTTTGCGGTACCCAAGGCTGGCGGTCGCGTAGATCATTTGTGCGGGGTTGAGAACCTCAACTCCGCACAAGGGGAATGATCGTATCACGTAGTGTGTATATGGTAAGGCACCAGGAGGCAGATACATAGTGAATCCCATTGCTGTCTCTGGAAGTGGACCACACCAGAAATTAAATAATTCATTGGAGGCTGTCGTCCATATGCAAGTCCGCCTCAGAGGCGGTTCTTAGCAGGATGCAGCTCACCCTCCATGCGACTCGCCCAACGCCTCACGGCGCTTCGCGCTTGGTGCAAGCAATGTCTGACCTGGTCGGTGAAAACCCAACGTGCTCCGTCCCGGCATTGTAGGGATGCGAGGGTCTATGGTCATATGACTACGGCCATGCAGGACATGAGTACACCCCCCCCCCCGCCCCTTCTCCGTTTTTCTTCTCCCACTTTCCCCCCCGCCCGCCCCGGCATTTACGCAAATAACCGCCTTCTCATGCCCTCGAACCCCCCCCCCTGGGCCTTCCTCTCCGCCTCCTATCGGCCGTTTTCGTGCAGGTCCATGAAAGGGATCGCAACAGCGAGTTCTTGCTGATCGTGCTGAGGGGGCTGCTGACGAAGAGGCCGGACCTGAGGCTGATCCTCATGAGCGCGACGCTCCAGCAGGGGAAGTACTCGGGCTACTTCGGGGGGTGTCCCATCACGACCATCGGCGCGCGGACCTTCCCCGTGCAGGTAGTATATTATACGCTCTGTCCCCAAATACTACTGTAGGCTCGTTTGGCTTACATCTTTAATTTAGAGAATGTCCTTATGTTTAGGAACATAATGGTATGTGTGTGCGTGTGCGTGCTGGGTTTGTTGGTGTTGGTGGTGGTGCTGGAGGCGTGCTGCGGTGGGGGTATATATCTAAATTTATATATACACTTGTATATGTATAGTACCTTCAATTTCTTAGGTTCCTTACTTGAGGCGCTGTGTGCTATTAGTAAGTCACCCAACAACCGACTTTCGAGAGAAATTATAAGTTACGTGCGTAAGCGCTATGCACGCAATCTCATGGGCTGTTATGTACCGGGGAACATAGTAATCAGGACCAAGTATCATTCATAAGCACGGGGGGTGTGTGATTTAAGGGTCCATCGTAGGTTCTGATTGCTCTTCTTACGACATTAGCCCCCCCCGTAATGCCGCTAGGTATCTGACGTGTACTGTTCTAAATTTGTGATCGGAATCGAAAGGTATTGGGAGATATGTACATGTTTGGACTCGAAAGTGTAACCTCTTTCGTGGCACGCCTCGTATGTTGGTATTGGTATGTTGGTATTGGTATGTTGGTGTTGGTATGTTGCTATGATATGTTGCTATGTTGGTGTTGGTATGTTGGTGATGGTGTTGGTGTGTTGGTGTTGGTAGGTTGGTATGTTGGTATGTTGGTGATGGTTTTGGTATTGGTGATGGTGTTGGTGCTGGTGCTGGTGCTGGTGGTGATGTTGGTGATGGTGCTGGTGCTGGTGGTGATGTTGGTGATGGTGTTGGTGTCGACGTTGGTGTTGGTGTTGGGGTTGGTGTCGGCGTTGGTGTTGATGATGGTGCTAGAATTGGTGTTGGTGTTGGGGTTGGTGATGGTGTTGGCGTTGGTGTTGGTGATGGTGTTGGTGTCGGCGTTGGTGTTGGTGTTGGGGTTGGTGATGGTGTTGGCGTTGGTGTTGGTGATGGTGTTGGTGTCGGCGTTGGTGTTGGTGTTGGGGTTGGTGATGGTGTTGGCGTTGGTGTTGGTGATGGTGTTGGTGTCGGCGTTGGTGTTGGTGTTGGGGTTGGTGATGGTGTTGGCGTTGGTGTTGGTGATGGTGTTGGTGTCGGCGTTGGTGTTGGTGTTGGGGTTGGTGATGATGTTGGTGTCGGCGTTGGTGTTGGTGTTGGTGNGGGGGGGGGCGTACTCATTTGTTGCTTGCCTTAGTCATTTGACCATTGACCACGCATCCCTTTCGAGACGGAGCACCGTTCCTACTCCTATAGAGACACCTCCAACAACTTGGGCCGCTCATTACGTTGGGGGGGGGGGGGTGTACTCATGTCATGCATGCCGTAGTCATATGCGGGGAGGGGGGGTGCTCATGTCGTGCACGGCCATAGTCGCATGACTATAGACCCTCGCATCCCTACAATGCCGGGACGGAGCACGTTGGGTTTTCACCAACCAGGCAGACATTGCTGCACCAAGCGCGAAGCCCGTGAGGTATTGGGAGAGGGGGGGGCAAGAACAGAGGGGGAGGGGAGGAGGGTACCAGGGGGGTCGGGACGGCAGGGTAGGGCTCTAGGGATACGGGGGTCGGGGTAAGAAAATAGGTGCCGACGGCCAGCCGCAGCTTAGGCGAAGAAGGAAACAAAAATCGGTTCACACTTATCACCAAAAACCCTAACGCTCGCGCAAATATATTTTGAAAAAAACAAAAGTTCGCTAAAAAAACTGAAAAAATAAAACCTCTGCGCAACAAAAAAAAAAGTTTCACGCCGAAAGACAGACCGTACACAAAATTATGATGCGTAAGGTGTCTATGGTTGCTTCCAAAGGGCGAAGAAAGCGCGGTCAAAGCGAATAACCAGCGTCCCCTCTCAGTCTACAGAGCCCACCCCTCGCCAAGACAGCCCCTCACCCGCCCAGCCCCCATCCCCGCGCGGTGTTTGCCCTGAGCGCACTTTTTCCTTTTTTTTCGGAAATTTCAGGTCCACCCCGCTGTCGCTCTCCCCCCCAGCACACACACCGGTGCTCCGTCTCGAAAGGGATGCGTGGTCAAACACTCAAGCGACTAAGGAAAAGCAACAAACGAGCACGTACGCCCCGCCCCCCCTCTTACATATAAAACGCGACGGTCCGTTTGCGCACAACGAGCGTTACCGTAGGCAAAACAAGAAACGCTCAAGACATGGCGACACACAACTATATATATATATATTTTAAACAATAGTACTAGGTAACATTTTTTTTGTTAGTTTTGTCACGAAACATAAACGTTTTTTTTTCGTTTTGCATGTACTATAACCCTCTTTCACTGCTGCTGAAAAAAAATGTTCCACACTACTTCCAAGTACTTCCTCTACGTACAACCGTGGGGGAAGCTCTAAAGAGGGTTAAGAAGGACAAATACAGCAGTCATCAGCAAGGGTGCGCACCGGAAGCCAGCTTTTCCACAGAGAGCACAGTCGAACGTGCCCTCCCCCTCCGCTTCCAGCGCGGCAATGCCTGATCCGCCGAGCAAACCCCCGACGCCGCCGCCGCCACCAGTATCGGCACCGATCTCTCCGAAGTACTTAGTCTGGACCAGCACGTCCTCCAGAAAAAACGCCTTCGATACAATTTTCACATTGGCGAGAGAGTAACGGCAACAGGTAGCGGTAACAGTACAACAGCAACGGCAATGTAAACGGTAACATGTTACCGGAAAGAGCAACGGCGACGGCACCGGTATAGCGGCATAACGTTAACAGCAAGGTCGTAGCAAAAACGTGAACGCATAACGTCAACATAACGCCAACGCTACAACGTCAAAACCAATGCCAACACCAACATACCAATGCCAACATTAACATCAACATATCAACACCAACACCAACACTAGCACCAACGCCAACACACCAGCGCCAACATACCAACACTAACGCCACCACCAACACCAACATCACCACGCCAACATACAAACACTAACACCAACATCAACATAACAATAACAACGCCAACACCATCGCCATGGGGGGGGGCGTACTCATTTGTTGCTTGCCTTAGTCATTTGACCATTGACCACGCATCCCTTTCGAGACGGAGCACCGTTCCTACTCCTATAGAGACACCTCCAACATCTTGGGCCGCTCATTACGTTGGGGGGGGGGGGGTGTACTCATGTCATGCATGCCGTAGTCATATGCGGGGAGGGGGGGTGCTCATGTCGTGCACGGCCATAGTCGCATGACTATAGACCCTCGCATCCCTACAATGCCGGGACGGAGCACGTTGGGTTTTCACCAACCAGGCAGACATTGCTGCACCAAGCGCGAAGCCCGTGAGGTATTGGGAGAGGGGGGGGCAAGAACAGAGGGGGAGGGGAGGAGGGTACCAGGGGGGTCGGGACGGCAGGGTAGGGCTCTAGGGATACGGGGGTCGGGGTAAGAAAATAGGTGCCGACGGCCAGCCGCAGCTTAGGCGAAGAAGGAAACAAAAATCGGTTCACACTTATCACCAAAAACCCTAACGCTCGCGCAAATATATTTTGAAAAAAACAAAAGTTCGCTAAAAAAACTGAAAAAATAAAACCTCTGCGCAACAAAAAAAAAAGTTTCACGCCGAAAGACAGACCGTACACAAAATTATGATGCGTAAGGTGTCTATGGTTGCTTCCAAAGGGCGAAGAAAGCGCGGTCAAAGCGAATAACCAGCGTCCCCTCTCAGTCTACAGAGCCCACCCCTCGCCAAGACAGCCCCTCACCCGCCCAGCCCCCATCCCCGCGCGGTGTTTGCCCTGAGCGCACTTTTTCCTTTTTTTTCGGAAATTTCAGGTCCACCCCGCTGTCGCTCTCCCCCCCAGCACACACACCGGTGCTCCGTCTCGAAAGGGATGCGTGGTCAACACTCAAGCGACTAAGGAAAAGCAACAAACGAGCACGTACGCCCCGCCCCCCCTCTTACATATAAAACGCGACGGTCCGTTTGCGCACAACGAGCGTTACCGTAGGCAAAACAAGAAACGCTCAAGACATGGCGACACACAACTATATATATATATATTTTAAACAATAGTACTAGGTAACATTTTTTTTGTTAGTTTTGTCACGAAACATAAACGTTTTTTTTTCGTTTTGCATGTACTATAACCCTCTTTCACTGCTGCTGAAAAAAAATGTTCCACACTACTTCCAAGTACTTCCTCTACGTACAACCGTGGGGGAAGCTCTAAAGAGGGTTAAGAAGGACAAATACAGCAGTCATCAGCAAGGGTGCGCACCGGAAGCCAGCTTTTCCACAGAGAGCACAGTCGAACGTGCCCTCCCCCTCCGCTTCCAGCGCGGCAATGCCTGATCCGCCGAGCAAACCCCCGACGCCGCCGCCGCCACCAGTATCGGCACCGATCTCTCCGAAGTACTTAGTCTGGACCAGCACGTCCTCCAGAAAAAACGCCTTCGATACAATTTTTACATTGGCGAGAGAGTAACGGCAACAGGTAGCGGTAACAGTACAACAGCAACGGCAATGTAAACGGTAACATGTTACCGGAAAGAGCAACGGCGACGGCACCGGTATAGCGGCATAACGTTAACAGCAAGGTCGTAGCAAAAACGTGAACGCATAACGTCAACATAACGCCAACGCTACAACGTCAAAACCAATGCCAACACCAACATACCAATGCCAACATTAACATCAACATATCAACACCAACACCAACACTAGCACCAACGCCAACACACCAGCGCCAACATACCAACACTAACGCCACCACCAACACCAACATCACCACGCCAACACACCAACGCCAACATACAAACACTAACACCAACATCAACATAACAATAACAACGCCAACACCATCGCCATAGTGAGTCAGCCAAACTCGAACAAATGTCACTGGGACCGCAAGTACAGCAACCCCTCTGCATGCTACGCTACAGGGGGGGGGGGGGGGGGGCGTACTCATTTGTTGCTTGCCTTAGTCATTTGACCATTGACCACGCATCGCTTTCGAGACGGAGCACCGTTCCTACTCGTAATAAAGACACCTCCAACATTTGGGCGCTCATTACGTTGCTTCCATATATTACAAATGTATTTTTTATTCGGGGAGGGGGGAGGGGGTGTACTCGTAGCATGCCACAGCAGTGTGAATAGGGTTACGGCTGTTGAAACCACAGCGCCGAGGACGACAGCTGCAGCGACTGGTACCTGGTATCAATGATTGTGTGCTGACGATGCTGTCCGACTGTTGCACCACCCGTTCGTCCATCTCAAGCGCCGACGCCGCTTCGATCGGATTGAATCGGATCGAACCGAACCGATTCGAACCGGATACGATTCGGGTCAACTCTGATCGGATCGATTTCGACCAAATCGGATCGGATCGATTCGGATCAAATTGAATCGGGTCGATTCGGGGAAAAACAACGGGATCGGATCGATTCGGACTGAATCGAACCTAATCGGATCGAATCGAATACCGAATCGCACCGTTATCGGACCGAATCGGATCGGACCGAATCGGACCAAATCTGATCGGATCACATGGGATCAACGACGATGGCGATGACGACGACGGCGACGACGATACAGGACTCTTGTCCCGCAGTGGGTGAGCAAGGCCTCGGCGCGTCAGCGTAGGGGAAGGGCCGGACGGACGAAGGCCGGTGTCTGCTTCCACCTCTTCAGCGCCCTAAGGCACGAGTCTCTCCGCGACTACCAGGAGTCGGAGCTTCTGCGGACGCCGCTGGAGGTACGTTATACTTCAAGGCTAAAGGTCAAATGGATGTTGGACTTGGAACTTTTAGGTTTACGTTAAACCTAAAGTTGAACGTGACGTTGAGCGTGAAGTTGAACTTGAATTTGAACTTGAGGATGAACCTGAAGTTGAACTTGAGGTTGAACCTGAAGTTGAACCTGAAGTTGAACCTGAAGCTGAACTTGAACTTGAACTTGAAGTCGTATTTGGAAAAGACAGGAGCATTGCTGTCTTTTTGTTCTGTTTTGTTTTTTGCGGCTCAAGTGTATATATGTACCTGTTTCTGACCGCGTCGAAGACGATTGGTCAGTGATTGAATGGTCCATATGGTTGACCTGGTCAAGAGTTGGCGCGCTGAATGCGGGCATGGGTGCGACGAAAGTTGCTTGCTTGGTACGTAAGACTGCTTGATTGTTTGCCTCTCTGTCTGCCTGGCTTGCTGGCTGCCTTTTTTTTTTTGTGACCGACGTTTCCCAACGTTACACACCTCTGAGTTCGGGCACGGGTTATTGTGTATGCTAGGTCCCCTTCCCCCCTATAGATAGCACCGCCTCATTACACTATACACAAAAGTTCATGGCCACACCCAAGGTCTTGTCACTCCGCTCCGTGTCGGTCCGAGGTACCGACCCAACTCGGTGTGTACTCCACCCCACAACCGCCACACCACAGGACAGAAATCTCCCCGGGGCGTCGGGGCGTCCGCCCTACATTTTTGTTCATTTTTGTTCATTTTTGTTCATTTTTGTCCATTTTTGTTCATTTTTGTTCATTTTGGTTCAATTTGTTTTTTGTTTTGCCTTTCGCGAGCGCAGGAGGTGGTGCTGCAGGCGAAGATGCTGGGGCTCGCGAACGGCAGACCGGGAGAGGCAGACTCGGCGGCTGGCTTCCTCTCTCAGGTAAGTGGTCGTATTTGAACCACGACACTGGTGTTTTGGCATTTTTTTTGCTAAATTGGCCATAATTTGCTAAATTGGCCAAAGATTGTGGAAAATTGGTTTTTTTGCCAACATTTTGGCACGTCTTGTTCTTTGCGTTTTGGATAGCACCCCAAAACCCTTCGTTGGCAAGTTTTGTGGGAATTTGGCAAAATAACTTTTCATTTGGATTTTTTTTTTAATCAAGAGTTGGAAATAAAACCTTGCCAATGCGGCAAGTTTTCACTGCTGTGTCGTTAAAAACGACCCTAAGCAGGCGCCATCCCTTTTTTGCCGCGTTTACTACTGGCGGTCGTGACTGGACGGACGTCATGACTCATATGGTGTTTTTTGTTTTGTCTTTTCGATTTGCTGTTTGATGTCGTACAACGTGTGCATGTAATACGTACCAAATCATTACTACTGCGACGTTTATGGAAGCCTACTGTCGTAGAATCCCAAAGGTCCCAAGTGATGTGGTAGCTTTGACCCGCTACCGAGGGCTGCACGTTTTCTTCCTTATATTTAGGGCAAGGAGAGAGCCCTCCACGTTGGGTTACCAGCGTGGAGAAGAGATAGATCGAGTGAAGTTCGGGCGGGCAAACAAGGCCCGTCTCGTGCCGTACAGCTGCTGCAGAGCCTCGGCGCGCTCGACGACGAGGAAGAGCTGACCGACCTCGGGTCCAGGCTAGCAGGGATCAGCATCGACCCAAGGTGAGCCGCCGCCGCGTGTGTGACGATGGACGATGTTGAGGGGGGTCGTAGCAGAGGAGATAAAGAGCGTCCTGCCATGATTTTTTTACGTTTTTTTTTTTTTTTTTTTTTTCCCTTCCCCCCTATAGATAGCACCGCCTCATTACACTATACACAAAAGTTCATGGCCACACCCAAGGTCTTGTCACTCCGCTCCGTGTAGGTCCGAGGTACCGACCCAACTCGGTGTGTACTCCACCCCACAACCGCCACACCACACGACAGAAATCTCCCCGGGGCGTCGGGGCGTCCGCCCTACATATTGTTTTTTTCATTTTTGTTCATTTTTGTCCATTTTTGTTCATTTTTGTTCATTTTTGTTCATTTTGGTTCAATTTGTTTTTTGTTTTGCCTTTCGCGAGCGCAGGAGGTGGTGCTGCAGGCGAAGATGCTGGGGCTCGCGAACGGCAGACCGGGAGAGGCAGACTCGGCGGCTGGCTTCCTCTCTCAGGTAAGTGGTCGTATTTGAACCACGACACTGGTTTTGGCATTTTTGTTTTGCTAAATTGGCCATAATTTGCTAAATTGGCCAAAGATTGTGGAAAATTGGTTTTTTTGCCAACATTTTGGCACGTCTTGTTCTTTGCGTTTTGGATAGCACCCCAAAACCCTTCGTTGGCAAGTTTTGTGGGAATTTGGCAAAATGACTTTTCATTTGGATTTTTTTTTTAATCAAGAGTTGGAAATAAAACCTTGCCAATGCGGCAAGTTTTCACTGCTGTGTCGTTAAAAACGACCCTAAGCAGGCGCCATCCCTTTTTTGCCGCGTTTACTACTGGCGGTCGTGACTGGACGGACGTCATGACTGATATGGTGTTTTTTGTTTGGTCTTTTCGATTTGCTGTTTGATCTCGTACAACGTGTGCATGTAATACGTACCAAATCATTACTACTGCGACGTTTATGGAAGCCTACTGTCGTAGAATCCCAAAGGTCCCAAGTGATGTGGTAGCTTTGACCCGCTACCGAGGGCTGCACGTTTTCTTCCTTTTATTTAGGGCAAGGAGAGAGCCCTCCACGTTGGGTTACCAGCGTGGAGAAGAGATAGATCGAGTGAAGTTCGGGCGGGCAAACAAGGCCCGTCTCGACTTCAAGGAGGTTCGGTTATTATGCCGAGTTCTCCCGTTCTCGGAAAGAAACTCAGATGTGATACCACTTCTGGTGTATCTTCCATGGGTACATGTGCAACGACCATTCTACGAACTTTCCCCAAAACCTGTCCTCCACACGTTTGTTGGTATATATGTGTCCATCTTTGTGTTTTTGCGGGGTGCGATTCCCTTGTAAGATTATTTAATTTCGTTTTCCCTGAATTTGCTTCGTTCTTCTGCTCCAGAATTACAGTATTGGAGCCTGTCTTGTGGCCACGGACTAGATTGAGACGATGAGTTAAACGTGAAAACAGCAACAACAGCAACAGCAAAACAACCCCAAATGCATTCGCTTGTGAAAGCCTGAACTCCATCCCTCCCTCCCTCCCTCCCTCCCTCCCTCCCTCT
>MEHQ01000374.1:107390-157244 GCA_008828725.1 Saccharina japonica
CACACACACACACACCTCACGGCGCTTCGCGCTTGGTGCTAGCAATGTCTGCCTGTTCGGCGAAAACCCGACATGCTACGTCCCGGCATTGTTGGGATGCGAGGGTATATGGTCATAAGACTACGGCCATGCATGGATATCGAGTACACCCCCCTCTTCCCCTTCCCCCCTCCCCCTCCCGCCTCCCCAGTTTGTTGACAACCCTTTCCGTTTTTGTGTTGTTTCTAGATTGTGCGTCGTTTATGTTGGGCTGTGGAATCAACACTGTTTTGATATCAACACAACAGTTTGTTGGCTTTTACCCTTTTTCCCTTTCCAGTGTTTCGTCAACTTCGTATACCAGTATTTTTATTCGTACCGAGTATGGCCAGCAACATCATGCGCCCGTTCGTTGGCGCTTTCGGGTAGCCTCCTCCTCCTCCCTCCTCCTCTCCCCCCTCCCCGTCCTCCTCCTCTTTTTCCCTCTCGTCGTCGTCCTCCTCCCCCTCCTCCTCCTCCTCCCCCTTCTTCCTTCCTCTGCCTCCTCTCTTATCCTCTCCTTTAAGGGAGTCAAATTACAACGAGTACCTCATAACTTATCACTAGCGTTCTGACCCCCCCCCCCGCTCGCCTCGAAAGGGAATGCTCCCTGACCGTCAATAGGTTCAAATGACTAAGCAAGCAACAAATGAGTAACCCCCCCCTGCCCCGCCGCCTCCCCCCCCCTCCCCCTCCCTTTTTTTGTTCAATTGTAAATCTTTTTGTTTCGGTGTTTTTGTTGCAGGGTTCGGAGAGCGACTTGATCGCTCTGCTCCGAGCCCTGGAGGGACACGCCCAAGCCAAGGCCCAAGGCGGGATGGGGGCTGCCTCGGCGCTGGCGCGCAGGGGCCACCTGAGCGCACCCACGCTGGGCATGATCTGGGACATCTGCGGGCAGGTGGAGAGGGAGCTCAAGGGGCTGGGGCTTCCCTCGGCGTTCGACTGGTGCGTGCAGGGACTATTATTGTTACGGGGTGGGCTAATGTAGTAAATAGGACCTACGGTACACGCAAAAGCCTATATGTTTTACCTATTTTTACGAACAATATTTGGTCCTATTTACTATGGTCCTACGTAACAGTAGCCCCTTCGGGACTCCTTCTAAAATGGATAGAAGGGATAGAAGGGATATATCCTGTACTTTTACTCACCTGGTACTACTTACTGGTATCTGTTTAACCCCTTCGGAAAGCCTTTTAAGGGATATAACGGATATAAAGGATGTAAAGGATTTAAAGGATATGAAGGATATAAGGGCTGTAAGAGATATAAGGGATATAACGGATATAAGGGATGTAAGATACAGTATATAAGGGATACAAGGGATGCAAGGGATGTAAGAGGTATAAGGGATATAAGGGATACAAGGCCCCCCTCCCCGGGACGTGCCTATATAAGGGATATAAGGGATAGCGTCCCAAACAAAGTGATAACTTTGGTGTTGCTGTGAACCATTCTACGAAACGTCGATGATACGAGCAGCAGCGTGAGCGCCCAACAGCAGTTCGGGTAGAATCATGCTACGCCCGTGCCGCACGACTTCTTTGCGTTGCAACTCGGACACCAACCATTGTATCAACAATTGCATCACCCAATCATGCAGTGGCCGTTACTACTACTGTAACCGTCAACGTTTTTTATCGTCAGTTTTTCCTGTCTTAAACCCATTCAGAACTCAAAAACAAACTCCACACTAATTTCAAGTAGTTTGTCCCCAAATACGGGGGACCAGTTCTTAAGGGGTTAAAAGCCCCCAAAAAAGTTATTTTATCACCCGTTTTACTACTGCAAACATTGAGTCCTCACTGATTCCTAGTAATTTATCCCCCCCAAAACGTGGGCGCAGCAGTGCTTAAAAGGGTTATTACCTTACCCCCTTGATAAGTGCAGAATGTTTTCCCCACTCTATTATCAAGTAGTTTTTCTGTCCCAAAATCGGGGCTGGATTTTTTTGTAATGGGACCATTTAGGGAGCCGAGGGTGGTACGAAGCTTTAGCCGTGTGCCCTCGTGCGCGTATTTTGCTCGTGTGTATCACTCTGGATGATAAATATTAGGATTTTTTTTTGGTCTTCATATTAGTGTGTGGACGCTCCTTATATTCACGTCCAGAGTGGTTTGTATGTGTTTCACTCCCACCTTGCCGTACATGGAGGGGTTTGTAGAGGTAACGCGGCGCAACATACAGGGAGGGAGAAGGGGATACATAAATATATATATATATATATGCTGGGGTGGGGGGTCGGGGGTGCCTACTCTTTCGTATCTATTGTCGTGTACCTGCAGTATTTTGTTTTGTTGGATCGAAAACCGTGTTCTTGTTTTACTTTTTTTTTTTTTGCGGGTGCTTGGTTTGCACGAAGCCTGGTCTATTAACGGTGGTATATACAGCAGTAGTGGTCCCTCTATAGTGCCGGTTGAGTTGTGCCGGTTGCCTGCTGTAGTGCCTGTGGAATGAATCACTTGGTTCAGATGGAATACACCGGTGTGGCAGTGTGCGGAGGGAGTAGTGCCGGTTGCCGCTATAGTGCCGGTGTGGTCGGCTGGCGCATACGATACCGGCGCTATAGAGGGACCGAGCGGTGGAGGGTGACGGAGGTCGTGGAAACCGAGCCAGGGTTTGATTGCTTGCCGTTCGTATCCCCCTGATGAGTGTTATGATGAGTATGGTGATGGTGGTGAAAAATTGTGATGATGAAGGTTATGATGATGATGATGATGATTATTATGATAGTGGTGATGATGATGACGATCATGGTTATGATGATTATGATGATGACGATGATGGTGGTGATGATGATGGTGATGATGGTGATGACGGTGATGGTGATGATGATAACGATGATAACGATGATGATAATGGTGATGATGACGTTCTCACGTTAGCTCATTCCCTTACGATCTAACGCGTGGTCACAAAACCCCTACCCCCCCCCTCCGCCCCCGCCCCCGATGATACACAACACCGCTGATCACTTGTCGCCCGCGTTCCCCTTCCCCCCACACCCTCCGGTGGTATGTCCGACATGGTTTGTCCAGGAACCACTCGTGCAACAGCCACAACCGCGATGTTTCTCTCTTGTCCAGCGTTCTGTGCGCCGGGTTGTACCCCAACGTTGCGATGCGCCGGCCGGGGGGGACGAACTTCAAGACGCTCGGCGGACACACGGCACGGGTACGTGTTACCAAACACACCCAGACCTTTCTTTGCTTCATGTGTTTCAGTAAGACTGCAAGCCTTATCTATACATTACCCTGTTTGCAAGCCCTATCTATACTAAACCCTGTTTGCAAGCCCTATCTATACTAAACCCTGCTTTCAAGCCCTTAGCCCCTTCGGGACTCCTTCTAAAATGGATAGAAGGGATAGAAGGGATATATCCTGTACTTTTACTCACCTGGTACTACTTACTGGTATCTGTTTAGCCCCTTTGGAACGCCTTTTAAGGGATATAACGGATATAAAGGATGTAAAGGATATAAAGGATATGAAGGATATAAGGGCTGTAAGAGATATAAGGGATATAAGGGATATAAGGGATGTAAGATACAGCAGTATATGAGGGATACAAGGGATGCAAGGGATGTAAGAGGTATAAGGGATATAAGGGATACAAGGTCCCCCTCCCCGGGACGTGCCTATATAAAGGATATAAGGGATAGCGTCCCAAACAAAATGATAACTTTGGTGTTGTTGTGAACCATTCTACGAAACGTCTAAGATACGAGCAGCAGCGTGAGCGCCCAACAGCAGTACGGGTAGGACCATGCTACGCCCGTGCCGCACGACTTCTTGCGTTGCAACTCGGACACCAACCATTGTATCAACCATTGCATCACCCAATCATGCAGAGGCCGTTACTGCTACTGTAACCGTCAACGTTTTTTATCGTCAATTTTTCCTGTCTTAATCCATTCAGAACTCAAAAACAAACTCCACACTAATTTCAAGTAGTTTGTCCCCAAATACGGGTTAAAAGCCCCCAAGAAAGTTATTTTTTCACCCGTTTTACTACTGCAAACATTGAGTCCACACTGATTCCTAGTAATTTATCCCCCCCAAAACGTGGGCGCAGCAGTGCTTACCTTAACCTCTTGATAACTGCAGAATTTTTTCCCCACTCGATTATCAAGTAGTTTTGCTGTCCCAAAATCGGGGCTGGATTTTTTTGAAAATGGGACCATTTAGGGAGCCGAGGGTGGTACGAAGCTTTAGCCGTGCCCTCGTGCTCGTATTTTGCTCGTGTGCATCACTCTGGATGATAAATATTAGCATTTTTTTTTGTCTTCATATTAGAGTGTGGACGCTCCTTATATTCACGTCCAGAGTGGTTTGTATGGAGGGGTGGACAAAGGGTGATGGTGGATCTTTAAAATGGGGGTTTTGTCTTGGTAGTAGTATGTTGACCCTCAGATCGAACCCTAACGCTAACCCTAACCCTAACCCTATGCCAGTGGTCAGTGCTTGTTTGGCCAATCAGAGTGCCTAATTAGCTACCTTAGGAAGATCCACTGACACCGGTGTGGCAGTGTGCGGAGGGAGTAGTGCCGGTTGCCGCTATAGTGCCGGTGTGGTCGGCTGGCGCATACGATACCGGCGCTATAGAGGGACCGAGCGGTGGAGGGTGACGGAGGTCGTGGAAACCGAGCCAGGGTTTGATTGATTGCCGTGCGTATCCCCCTGATGAGTGTTATGATGAGTATGACGATGATGGTGAAAAATTGTGATGATGAAGGTTATGATGATGATGATGATGATTATTATTATGATAGTGGTGATGATGATGACGATCATGGTTATGATGATTATGATGGTGACGATGATGGTGGTGATGATGATGGTGGTGATGATGGTGGTGATGATGGTGGTGGTGATGATAACGATGATGATGATGATAATGGTGATGATGGCGTTCTCACGTTAGCTCATTCCCTTACGGTCTAACGCGTGGTCACAAAACCCCTACCCCCCCCCTCCGCCCCCGCCCCCGATGATACACAACACCGCTGATCACTTGTCGCCCGCGTTCCCCTTCCCCCCACACCCTCCGGTGGTATGTCCGACATGGTTTGTCCAGGAACCACTCGTGCAACAGCCACAACCGCGATGTTTCTCTCTTGTCCAGCGTTCTGTGCGCCGGGTTGTACCCCAACGTTGCGATGCGCCGGCCGGGGGGGACGAACTTCAAGACGCTCGGCGGACACACGGCACGGGTACGTGTTACCAAACACACCCAGACCTTTCTTTGCTTCATGTGTTTCAGTAAGACTGCAAGCCTTATCTATACATTACCCTGTTTGCAAGCCCTATCTATACTAAACCCTGTTTGCAAGCCCTATCTATACTAAACCCTGCTTTCAAGCCCTATCTATACGTTACTCTGCTTGCAAGCCCTATTTATACGTCACCCTGTTTGCAAGCCCTATCTATACGTTACCCTGTGTGCAAGCGCTATCTATACGTTACCCTGTTCGCAAGCGCTATCTATACATAACCCTGTAACACGTGAAATACCCCCCCCTCTTTCAAATTTCCAAGCTGACTGTCTGGGCAAACGGGGAGAGAGTGCAAACACCTAGCTATGCGTCTCTATGGAAAGGACTCGTCTAGATTTCTCCAAAGCCAAGCCACCATTTTGGTTGCGTGCCCCCGCCCCCCTTGTGTTGTGGAACACCGGCGCGGAAATCAGTCCCAGGGGTGTGTGTTATCTTATCACCCGGGTGATCCGGTATGTCTAATGTGTTGGTTGATTATTCCTGTCACTCCTGCCCGATTTATTTGTTTATTATTTTTCGGCGGGCGGCCGTGGGCGGTGGTGGCGGTTTGATTGATCGATTTCACGTTATCGTAATGAAATGGCGTTGTATGAGGGTGGAATATCCGCAGACATGCACTATATCCTACCCTATCACCCGGGTCATAAGATAACCCCCCCCCCCCCCCCGGAAAGGTTTCCAAGCTAAGTTTTCTTGACAACGGGGAGGGGGGGGTGCAAGCGCCGAGCGAGCGATGCGCCTATCTTATATATGGAAGGAAGGATCTCGTATATACATATAGACGATATTTGTTTTTCCCAATTCCACCATTTTCGTTGTGGTTGCTGTGCCCATGGTTGGGGGAGAAAAATTGCATTGGAAAATCACCTCAGGGGATGTGTTATCTTATGTGTTACCTGGTACACGGTACATGTCTATATTTCCTGCCTGCAATGTTTTTGTCAACAATACTGATTTCTGTCGCTGTTGTTTCGGTTATTTCTTCTTCGTGTTCGACGGTGGCGGTATAGCGGCGGCGGCGGTGGCGGCGGTGGAAGTGGTGGCAGCCGATTTCGTGTTTTTTTAGATACTAAGATGACGCTGGGTGAAGGAAGGTGGACGGACCGTGATTGTCGGAAAATGCTGAGCGCTTCGTACGCTGCTGCTGTACCGCAGCTGTGGCATGCGTACGACAGTAGACAAGACACGCCCACACATGCAGTCACAGGCGCCCGGACGGTTTTCTTGAACGGTAAAAAACACGCTCAGCTTAGCGTTCTTTCAACAGGTATACGGGGGTATAGTCCAATCGAGAAGGTCGTCGTCGGACTTTTGACATTCTGCCTTTTGCCTGTTCGTCCCTTTCCTTTCCCTCGAATGCTTTTGTTTTGTTTTTTTTTTTTCTCGCCTGGCCTGTCTGGCCACCGGTTTGGGTGGAATCAGCTGCACATGTCCTCCATCAACGCAGCTCGCAGCCAGAGACTGGCGCAGCCGAACTCTGGCAAGCAGACGGAGTTCATAGCCTTCGGTGCGTGCCTTGCCCTAACGAACGGGTTTTAATGGTTAATGGTTAATGGCGCCTTCGCTTTTGCTTTTTGTATTTTATGCTCGTATCCCTTTCGGCTGCTGTCTCCTCTCTGTCTCTCAATTTGTTTTTGTCGAGTCAAGTTTGTACATAGCACTGCTGCAAAAACAAGTGTTATTCTACCCTATTTCCAAGCAGTTTTTTTTTGTATCTTTTCTCTCTTTGTGTCATCAGCCCTTTTGTAACGTACAGTAGTAGGCAGCCACGTTTAAAGTACCCTAGTGCGTTCGGGATTGGAGGTCCCTTATATACGGTACCATAGTCCCTTATCAGCAGAGTTGGTACCGGCCCCTTACAGTCACTATAAGTAGTGGGCTAAAATGGCGGGCAGAAAACTGAGGTCCCTTATACACCGTTTTCCATTATCGCGGGGTCCCTTAAAAAGGGGGTACCTACCTGCTGTATGTCTAGTCGTCTCGTATACAGCATTGGCATTGCCATTACACAACTGACCGTGTATACTTCGTATATTGATTTCCTTTCGCTCGTCGTAATGTCCTTCGTTTTTTGGGCTGTATAGACTTCGAAACTTCACCGGCTGGTAGGCCTTTCGTTTTTTTTCAGCCGCACAAAACTGTCATTGGATTTTACCTTGCATGAATCACCCCACGTTCGAACGCCTCCGAACGGAAAACCTTGTAGAGCTCTGTTGTTACTCTAGTCCTGTTAAAAATACAGCAGTGGTCCCTCTATAAGGGCCGGTGTCATATGCGCCAGCCAACAATACCGGCACTATAGCGGCAACCGGCACTAATTACTCTACTCCTGTTAAAAGTACAGTAGTGGTCCCTCTATAAGTGCCGGTATCATATGCGCCAGGCAACAATACCGGCACTGTATCATATATAGCGGCAACCGGCACTACTCCGCACGCTGCCACACTGGTTAATATCATCTGTGCCGAGGGATTTGACCGGCACTTGTTATAGCGAGCAGCCGGCACTACCCAACCGTCACTATAGAGGGGAACTACTACTCGTACTGTATTCTACTCTATCTTCAAGTAGTGTTGTGCCGAAAGGGGAGGGGGCAGTTGTAAAAGGGCCTGATACCGCACGACGTCGTGCAGATCATCGATTCCCACTTGATGACCTAGGTCTTCCACGGCAGTAATTTATGAAAATGAAGAAATCCTGAAGAGTTAAGAGTGGCAGTACGAGACCTTACAACTCATTCTAAAAAAAAAGGATTTGACACACGTACAAAACTGTGTACGAGGCGAAAGGGGATTAAGCTAGTCAATGGTTGTTCGGTGGATCTGATTGGCTTATTATTAATAGGGTTACGGCTAGTAGTTTGATTCGGATGGTACTATTAATACGCATTACGGGGGAGCATAGTAAGGGCCTGTATTAACGAAGAAGAAAAAAATCAATTTGGAAAAAAAAAAAAATCAAATCCACTTTTCATTGGTCAACACACGCACCAGCACCAAAGATTAGAATCTTGGGGCATAATATTTGGTGCTGGTGCGTGTGTTGACCAATGAAAAGCGAATTTGAATTTTATTTATTCCAAATTGAATTTATTTTATACTCGTTAATTCGGGCCCTAAGGGCCCGTATTAACGAAGACAGCAAAAATTCAATTTGGAAAATATAATCCTATTTGAATGTGATTTCGCAAAAAAAAAAGTGGTTTGCGTCCTATGGGGAATAGTGAATTGCTCGTTCAAATATTTATGAAATCGAAAAAACGCAGCATGCGTCACAGCGCCCAGGTGAAAAAAATCGACGAGAGGAGACGAGAGGGAAAGCATGCGTCGACGCGTGCGCGCCGCCGCCAGCATACTTTTGCTTTTGACCGCCCAGGCTAGGAAGCTATCGCTCTCAGGGTCTCCTGGGTGGGCGTAGGGATCCCTGGAACGCCACGGGCGAGACAGGGGCGGCGATTGTGTTATCGAAGTCTTGAGCGTATCATGCTGTTTTTATGTCGATCGCTCGGTTTTTGATCGGGTTGGAGCATCGAGCTGGTTGAAAAGTTGGGATTGCGACCGCCATGATTGGTTTTGAGGCGCCACCGCCGGGGTACGCTGTGCTATTGTCTACAGGCGTGGGCGCGGCTGTTGTCCCGGTGGCCTCGGGTTGTGGTTCACGTGTTGTCGCCTCGGTCGTGGTCATCGATGCCACCAAGAAATGACCAGATTGTACCGGGGGCGTTTGCCCACCGTGGACATGCCGGTCCAAGTCGGGCCAACTCCTCAATTTGATTTGAATTATTTGGAAAAGAGGGTCCTGGGACCTTCTTGGTTTTTTCGTCCAATTCAAATTGATTAGACCCCAAGATCCTAATCTTTGATGCTGGTGCGTGTGTTGACCAATTAAAAGCGTATTTGAATTTTATTTTTTCCAAATTGAATTTATTTCATACTCGTTAAAACGGGCCCTAAACAGGACCTACGATAGACACAAAAAACTGTATATTTTACTATTTTTACTAACAATATTTGGTCCTATTTACTATTTTTACTGACAATATTCGGTCCTATTTACTATGGTCCCCCCCGCGATAGTACGTACCAGGTAGCCCTCGACCATTTCCTCGAATTGGTGGCAAGCTATGTACCCCTCTTACTACAGGGGAACATACATGTACAGTAGTTAGAACAAAAATATGGCGTTTTTAGCCGTAGGGGGATGCCTTGTCATTTGGGTAAACCTTAGGTTCTGATTATACTACATACGGCCATTCTCGCGTAATAAATAGCGCGGGAGGTAAATATGGTGCGGACTTAGATCAACCAGTTTCCCGAAGCTGGTCCCGTGTCGTGAAACACTGCTACTCGCCTACTACCCTCTTTCGGTTTGTGGTTAATCTCCTGTTTTGTTTGTGTGTTCGTTTGTTTGTTTGTTTGTTTTTTTTGTCTGCGTGCGTGCAGGCGAGATGACTCGGACGGCGAGCAATTTCGTGATGAGCAACACGACGCCGGTCAGCCCTCTGGCCCTCATGCTCCTGTGCGGCAACCTGAGGGTGGAAGCGGTATGTTTTTAGTCGTACATGTAGACCTATGCTACGATAGAGGTATACGAAGTATACACCTACTTTTTTTCTGGGGGGTCTTCACGTGAGGCAGTATAGTACCAGTCTGTCCCGAAATACAAGCAAATTTTGTGCATTATTATTGAATGAAAACGTTTTTATATTTCGGGACAAAGTGGTAGCCTTTACCGTGTGTTCTTGACCCACAAATCGTACCAGATAAAGTACCAAATATACTAAGTTTTTTTTTGTGGTGGTCCGCACATTTTTTTTCAGATTGTCCAAAACGCGCGGCTAAAGCCGCGCACGGGTCGAGCCTTAGCCTGCACTGGGGTTGGGGTTAGGGTTATGGTTGGGTCGACGCCTTCTCGTGATTTGATTGAAAAAAAAACATCCAAAAACACATATGTAAAACCAACAACAATTCATACCTTTATTTGGTACTTTATCTGGTACGATTTGTGGGTTAAAAAACCTGTAAAGGCGCCTCACTTAAGGGGCTCTTATTCCTCTCGCTCAAAACACTGGTGTTGAGAGTACAACCCGATGGCCTTAAGGTATACAACGAATAACACGTGAAGCACAAATGGTGTTCCAACGGTAAGGCATGCCTTACAAGGGCCGTTACTATCGGATTTTTTTTTTTTCTTCTTACATATTCGTGAAATGTAAAGTTCCATGGTTTATGAAATAATTTCCAGATGTGTGAAATTTAACAGAGGGGTGCAAAATATCAGGAAAAGTTCAAATTTCCAAACTTTTTGGAAATTCTGGGGGGGGAAAAAAGAAAAAATACTCGAAAAAGCTCTCCGATAAGGCACGCCTTATATGTAAGGCATGTGCCTTTCAAGGCATGCCTTATATGGCATGTGCCTTATTGGGTAGAGTTCCTCCGTTAACTCCTTAAGAACCGGTCCCACTTATTTGGGGACAAACTACTTGAAATTAGTGTGGGGTATTTTTTTTGCAGTTCTGGAAGGGTCAAGTTACCCCCCCCCCCCGGCAGTCAGAAACGTTTTTGCCACAGGAGGCAAAAAACTGCTACGAGCCCTCTTATCATGAGCAAAGCGTCTGTATACCGTAAAGAGCGCTGAGTTCGCACAGGGTGGTGCTTTTTCAGCGATTGTTTTTCAACGCTCGTTTTGTCGACAACGGTAATATTAACGGTGCTATGAAAGTCGAACGTTTTTTTTTTTTTTTTTTTGGAAAGCGCTCGACCAGATGTTCTTTCGAGAACACGAAAATACACCTTGTTTTCGGTATTGGCAACCCAACCTTAACCTTTTCCCGTTCTGGGAAAGAAAAAAATAGAATCGAGCGCTGAAAAACGATTGCACCGCTGTCAGCGAACTCTCAACGCTCTTTACGGTATACCACTCTGTCCTGAAATATAAGCATCTTTTATACACGAATATTAAAAAAAACTGGTGCTTATATTTCGGGACAGAGAGGTATCGTATAACACTCGAGATATTATTACGGAGGGCCTATATAGTAAATAGGACCAAATGTTGCTAGTAAAAAATGGGAAATATGTAGGTTTTTGTGTGTACCGTAGGTCCTATTTACTACATTAGCCCACCCCGTAATAGAGTACGCACACTTAGCCCTCGGACGATGTTCTAAGCTGGGTTTATCTACGACGGCGAGGGCGGAAACGCGGAGCTACGCGTCTTTAGAAAAATATCGTCCAGACCTTTCCAGAACCATCATGCCTGTTGCGTGTGCCCCCCCCCTAACTCACCGAAGTTGTCATCCATATGCAAGTCCGCCTCACTACGCGTAGCGGTTCTTAGTAGGATGCAGCTCACCCTTCATGCGACTCGCCGATTTACCTCACGTTTCGCTTCGCAAAGCTTGGTGCCAGCAATGTCTGCCTGGTCGGTGAAAACCCGGCATGCTCCGCCCCGGCATTGTAGGATGCGAGGGTCTATGACCCGGCATGCTCCGCCCCCCTTCCTTTCCCCCCCGTGATTTGTCGCGTGTGATCCTTTGTCTGAACAGCTTCTGCCAGGGACTGACGAGGACGACGAGGAGGGGGAGGAGGACTTTGAGTTGTATGATGACCAGGAGCTCGCGGCCATGGGCGGCCATGGCGGTCGACAGATGGAGCTGCTTCTCGAGCTTGACGACTGGGTCAAGTTTAGGGTGAGAGCTTACGCTTACGATGCGGCGCGGCATTTTCAGAACTGATTGTTGATCGTGCCAGCGTTTTTTTCATAAGGGGTGCGCGGACGCGCCTCGGAGGTTGGGGAAACAATGTTTCAATAGTTTTGTGTGGGGTGAAATGTTTTCAGTTCTAAAAAGGAGAGGAAACTTGGAGAGAAAATGGGAACCTTCCGAGAATATTCCGTGGTTTGTTCGTAAGAGAGAATAATTAGGCATGTTTGGTTGTATTCTCTGTGCTTGTCTGATAAATTGAATTTCTTTATGGTAGCCATTGTTTTGTTCATCGCGTAGGTGGAACTACCTAGTGGATAGACACAGCACGGGATAGTGCTGGTAGAACACGCGAACAGACAATGCTGCCGCAGCTGCCCAGACGTTTCTGGGCCAGACATACCGTGATTTCCTATTCGTGATTGAAATCAACAACGCACTTCGAAATATATAAAACAAAGGGTTGCAACCCCCCCCCCCCCCCTGTTTTTTTTGTGATTTGCTGCAACAGTAGCTGTGGTTGTCGCGTTTACTGTTTCACCCCGCTTGCAAACCGCTCACTCTCACCCATGGTAGATTCAGCAGGCAACATTTTATAGCAGGTGTTTTTACTGCCTGGTGTATTTGCGTATGGGGTCGTTTGGAAAGGTGGAACGCGTGATTTTGGCAGGAGTGCGGTGATGGCCCTTGCGCTTGAACGGCTTTCTTCCTCGCCCCTCAAGGGGTTTGTTTGTCGGGTACACAGCTGGCGATTTCAGGAATGGTTTCATCGCTCATTTTTTTTTGTTTTGCCTTATTCCGATAAGGGTACGGCACTGCATCACCACCGTGTTGTTTTCGCGAATCAGCATACCATTAGTACCTACCGTATGTACATACCAGCTGCCGACCATTGTCGCTTCTAATATACCTTGACCCCCCCGCCCTATGACCATACGACTACGGCCATGCATGAAAATGAAGCACACCCCCCCCCCCCCCGCCCCCTACCCGTACCCCTCCCTGCCACTTGCCCCGCCCCCCGTCCCGTACAGCTTGGGTTTCGAGGCAAGGTCAACGCCTCCTCATCTTGCGAAACCGTCTTCACGCGGCATTCGCCCAGCACATGCAGGCGAACGGCCGCCCGGTCACCGGCACCGCGGCGGAGGTAGTCGCCATCGTCAACGCTCTGCTGCACGAGCCGTCGGTAGCCGACGGCGCTGCCGCGGCCGCCGCGTCCTCTGGCCGGTACCGAGGTAATGGTGGAGGCGGTGGACGTGGCCAGTACGGGAACCAGCAGCAGTGGACGCCGAGAGGCGGGGGCTCCGGAGGCAGAAGAGGACGAGGTTTCCGGAATGCCGCTGAAGGGGGGGGGTAGGGGAAAGAGGAGGGGGAGCAGGGGAGGGAGGGGCCAGGGTGGTCGGAATGTCGGGGGGAGGGCAGGGTAGAGGCGGGGTGGGGCAGTAGGGAAGGGGAGGCCGGGCGGCGGGGGCGGGGTGAGATTAGTGTCGCACCGAAAAGGGGGTGTTGGAATAGGAGAGGCCGTGTTCAAGCGGTGGTTCCGTGGACCGTGCAGCGGCTTGCTCTGCCAAACTGTGGGGAAGCGCAAGCTTGAAAGCGTAGGTTGTACGAGTAGTGTTCTGCGAGAGAGAACCAGTGTTCTGCCAGAAGAGAACCGGATGGCGCGTCTTAGTTTTTTCGTGTGAGTGATAGAGAGCTGGGGGGGGGGGGGGGGAGGGAGTTGCCTCGTTCGTTGATATTTTGCCGCATGCACAAAGCGAGGGCAGGCCTTTTCTCTGTGCTTTGTTTTTCTGTGATGCGCTCCGCTGAGAACTGAGCTGAGCCATCATAAATATTGGTCCCTCTATAGTGCCGTTTGAGTAGGGCCGGCTACCACTGAACTGAGCCATCACACAGTATTGGTCCCTCTATAATGCCAGTTGAGTAGTGCCGACTGCCCGCTTGTAGTGCCTGTCGAAATCGCTTGGCACATATCGGGATTAACCAGTAGTACAGCGTGGAAGTGAGTAGTGCCGGTTGCTGCTATAGTGCCGGTATTGTTTGCTGGCGCATACCGGCACTATAAGAGGGACAACTACTGTTACATGGCGGGTAGCGACGTCGCCGAGAGCCCTCAGAGGGATGCTGTGGTCACCATCGCTCCTTGTCGTTCGCCCGTGGTTGTCTTGCTAGTTTGTCCTCCAATTTATTTGCTGCTGCTACTGCTTCTACTGCTGCTGGTGCTCAGCTAGTGTAGAGACTATAGAGGTTGCTGACAGTTGTACACGCCTTCGAGGAAGCGACGGCTCTATATACCGTATACGTACGTACCGTACTGCGTAACTCGTGTTTTTTTTTTAGTTTCAGATAGGAGGGAATCACTTCGCAAGACAATATTTGCGGTGTTTCTTTTCTCGCATTTTTGTGTTCTGTTTTGTACTGTTGGCACGCCTCGATGTACTCACTTCAAGTGTGCCCCCCCCCCCCCCGTCCGTCCGAGGCGTTATTTAATTAAAAATATGTACCAGGTATGGAAGTTTCTCTGGGGTAGAGAGTCACACCGCTGCACAGCAGTCGTCGTTGCCATACTTCGTGCGGCCGCATGAACCAGATGGCACAAAAAAAAGTACCAGCATCGGAAATTACTTGGTGTTGTTAACAACCGCCGCGGGACACATGTACATGTCGACCCTTTGCAAGCCTCGACATTCGGCCGGCCGGCGGGTGGCAGTGCCGTACGCTTGACTGGTTTTTATTCGAAACGTCTTTTCTATGGGAAAACCATTTATTCATTTTTACCGGAACGTGCTATGGGCTATGGCGGTAAAAAACAGGGAACGTGCAAGTCTTCGGCCGAGAACGCTTTTTTGGGAACGGAACTCCGTCAAGTTCAATATCCAATATCCCGACCGCACCGTAATTTCTCGGCCTCAAGAAGACAACAAAACAGGCAGGTGTAACCGTGAACCTCCGTGCCGCCCCGCTGAATGAAGTTGCGGGGTCGGAGCGGCGGGTCCAGGATCCAAAGAAGAACCGGCGCTACCGGTACTCACCTAAAATGGTCTATGCCCCTAACGAGGGGTGGACGCACATTGATAATAGATATTCACGGGGGTTTTGTGCTTGGCGCCTGAAGCCGACCCCCCGACCCGAACCCGAGCCCTATGCCAGTGGTAAGTGCTGGGATGCTGTGCTTGGTAAAATTCTAGTTTGACTCGGCCGGCGTGGGTGCTTGGAAAGACGCTGCGTACGAGGTTGACTCGGGATGCTCTGGCTGGGAAATGCTCGAAGTTGATTGAGCCGCGTAAAACATACCCTTCGCCAACCAGAGTGCCTACATTAGCTACCTTGAGAAGATCTACTAATACTATTAATATTATCATGCTTCGTCCAATATTTGCCCCTAACAGCCAATAACAGATAAGTTCAGTAATATGGTCCCTCTATGCATGAATGGTGACGGTATGCGCCACCCATCAATACCGACACTATAGCGACAACCGGCACTATTCCTCACACTTCCACACTACGTACTACTGGTTAAATCCCGTCTGTGCCAAGCGATTTCGCAGGCACTTACAGCGGGCAGCCGGTACTACTCTCAACTGGCACTACAGTACTATGCGAGGGACCACTACGAGTACTTGTACCCAGAAACAATAACGCTTTCGTGCTTATTACTGCTGTACTGGTAGTCGCCTGCAGCAGTGTCGATTATCAGCGGCTCAGTCAGGTTGTCACAAATAAATACTGGATCTATACGTCGTACGTAGTCGAGACGTAAACTCGCCCCATCGCCTCCGCAGCTTTT
This sequence comes from Saccharina japonica, assembly GCA_008828725.1. Taxonomy (NCBI): domain Eukaryota; class Phaeophyceae; order Laminariales; family Laminariaceae; genus Saccharina; species Saccharina japonica. The sequence continues at coordinate 123,178 of MEHQ01000374.1, forward strand.
GTGACACAGCGGCTGAAGACCCTCACCAGTCCCAAGTATGAAGCCGTACTCTTGTGTATGTATGATACGAGTAGAACGAGCAAGATCGGCAAGTACTAATTTTCGGACAGCGCTGCACGCTGCATACAGCCTCTTCTGATGATTCGTCGTAACAGCAGCACCACGAAATGTATCATGTGCACTCATACGGCGGTCCGCGCATACAAATACACGTTTAGTTTGTTGTTGTTGGTTGTTGGGCCGCGGGACGGCCGACGACGCCTTGCAATTAAACTCAAGCGCAACACATTTCACCCAACTGCTACCTTGCACGTCGGCCCAGACCCAAGCCGCCCCCAGCCCTCGCCCTGAGCCTGGAGCATCGGAAATCATGTACTCTGTACTAGCTACTCTCTACTCTGTACGTAGTGGAGTTGCACGTATTTATTTTGCAAGCTGGTGTTGCAATTTTCGGGGAGTTCCAGAAGGTTCGGATAGCGCAGAGACAACTCTCTCCGCCTGACTTTTACTCGGAACGTAGAACTTTTACGAGCAGCTCGCTCAGCGTGCTGGTCTTGACTACGCAAGGGTCGACCTGAAGGTTCGAAGAAGAGTACTCCACGACTTTTCTGACTCCTGAGCTTCTGGGTGCTCTTTTCCCCCCCCGACTGGGCTCGCACGCGCGGCGCGTGCGGTGTCTCCGATCGAAGCTGCTACTGCTGCTGCTGCTGCTGCTGCTGCTGCTGCTGGCAGTATGGCTCATTCTGTAAGCATCCTGGATGGAGAGGTGAACCGGAATTGGCACCTTGTGGACAGTCGCGGAGAAAAGCACCTCCTGACGCTCTTTCATGACTGCGTGACAGGCGCGCGGGCCGCGATGCTGGACTATGTGGTGAGCCACGGCGACACGGCTTCGAACTTGAATTGAATAGCTGCGCTTTGTGCAGGTAGGAACACCCTATGTACGTATACCCCCTGCTTGCCTCTTTGCTGCACGCCTGTATATGGGAGATTACAGATTATACTCTGAGATGAACTGAGATGAGACATTACCTGGTACTGGTACCGCCGTACACAGCTACCAGGTATACAGCTGTGGGCTGGCTGTTGATTGAGCTTTACTTGGGCTGAACTCCTGTGCGTAATGCTGGTGTGATGCCTGGTACTACAGCACGAGTAAAATAGGAGAGTGCCGGGTGATAAAGGCTGTGATGTGAGTACGTTCAGCAATATGAAAAAACGTGACCACGACAGCCAGCGGGCGGAGCAATCAATATTGGGTTGTTTCGGGTTTCGAGCTTGTACCAATACCTGCAACCTGGTGTACCCGTGGTATGATATGACATACAAGGGCTCCGCTGCGCGGGCGGCTAACGCCGCCCGCTACGCTCGCGGAAGGAGGAAAGGAACCAAATGTGAAAAGCATAAAACAGGAACATATATTATTTTAGCTGCAACTGGCGACTTGATAATGCCAAGAGCTCCATATATGTATGACGTCTAATACAGGACAGAAACGATAGTGGGAATATCTATCTTCCAACACGAAAAAAGATCCCGAAGAAAGCAAAGCTCCTCACCGCCCGCTACGCTCGCGCAAGGAAAGGGGCAAAAGAGGCCCACGATGTGGTGCAAGGACCGACTTGAAAATGCAAAGAGAGATTCATGGTGCAATGCAGCGACATACTTACTGCTGTACGCAACTGAACGTATAGCACCCGCCTACCTGCGCCTACCGCTGTATTGTACTTCAGGAGTACGGGTAAGTTCCTTGTGGCAAAACACCTATTGATACCTGTACGACGACAGCAGCACAGTCGTACACCACAAAAAGTTTTATGTTCGAAAGGAAGAGAAAGCACAGCAACAGGGCTCACAGCACGGCGCTGCGCTGCCTGCTGAGGGTGTGATTTGTGACTGTAAGGGCTCCGCTCCGTGGGCCGCCCGCTACGCTCGCGCAAGGAAAGGGGCAGAAGAGGTCCACGGTGTGGTGCAAGGACCGACTTGAAAACGCCAAGATATTCATGGTGCAGCGAAGACACTGTGGACTTGAAGTGACTTGCGCGAAAAAAACGTACTCACTCATGCACGAGATGAACATGTCACATTATGGAAGAAACTATGTAATACTTGCTACTGCTGCTGTACGTTGATGTACGGAAGAAGAGAAGGCACATCACGATACAGCACTGTCCGCACGGCAGTAGGCCACGGAACCGCACGGCACCGCACAGCGCTGCGCTGCAACACCTACTACTGCTTTACATACGTACAACTGGACGTATAGTACCCGCCTACCACTCACTGCTGTATTGTGCTGCAGTATACACAAAAATGAACGAAAAACAAACGTACAGTATTTTTATGGGAGCATGAAGAAAGCACGCGAAAACAAACTTCGAACGTCTGAGGTTCTATCAGCCTCGTAAGCTCACCGCCCCCTCGCGACCACACCTCTCGATGGACTCGCGACGCCTAGCCACGAAAACGGCGACCGCGCTCCTTCCGACCCTCCCTCTACTGGCCAGCGCCCGCCGATACCCGCGATAGCGCCGCGCTCATCCCCGTTGCCGTGTTCAAGCACGAGCACAAAAAAATGAAAAAGAGCTGGAGGCAAAGCAAGTAATCGCGAATAAAAAAGAAACCTAGGAAAGCCGAGAACCTCCGGAAAGCAAGTAACCTCTGCTTCGGCAATTAGAGGCTGAGAGTGGCTGTGAGGTACGAAGATATGCCGAGGAAAGCTTCCGAACCAAAGAAGATCAACGCATGTATTGATATACAGCCAGATGTCAAATTAAGTACGAGGTACTGCTGTACGAACAAAGCCAGTTGAACCATACGGCAGTGACTTGGCTGGACTTGCCGACTGTGTACCTGATATAATCATAGGTATTACAGTAGTTGGCCGGCGAAGCCAGCCAACTACCGGACTGTAGTTGGCTACGTACGTATATAGTCGGCTGGCGCTACGTGGTATATACGTACGAATATTGGAGGGTACGTACGTATATACGAGCTTACGACTTATTCGAGAAAATGGTTGATACACACTACGAAACGAGTAGAACTAACCCTAACCCTATGCCAATCAGATCAACGCTAACCCTGGCCCTAAGCCAACCAGATCAAGGCTAACGGTGACCCTGAGCCAATCAGACTGAATCTCGAAAAAGTGGTAAGCTCTCGTACTGAAGTACTACAGTAGGTATTTGGTTTTATTATTGCTTTTAGTAATGCACTGCTGTACAGAAACACATAGTTGAGTCTAATTCCAAGTAATTTGTCCCCAAAACGGGAGTGCGGTCCTCGTAAGAACCGGTCCCACGTTTTTGGGGGCATACTACTTGGAGTTAGTGTGGGATAAGTTTTGCAGTTCTGAAAGTTAACCCTTTAGGAACTGCAGTCCCGATGTGGGGACAAAACACTTGGAATTGGACTGAAATATTGGTTTCTGTACAGTGCAGTACTAAAAGGGTTAAGGGGTTAGAACAATATATATATACGATATATATAAAATAGAGGAATACAGCCCTCGGCACTGCCATCGGCACCAGCACCATCGATAGCGATGGGCTTTGATTGCACCACGAGTTGCAGTAGGCCCCTCAGCCCTCTCTCTCCCTAATCTGAGTGGGTGGTTTCACGGGGAAATGCGCACCCCGTATATACCAGGGCTGTTCGCGGGTCAGGTCAAACCTCACGGGTCAGGTCGGGTCGGGTCGGGTCAGCTGACCCGACCCGACCCGCGAGAATTTTGAGATATCGGGTCATGACCCGACCCGACCCGCGAAAATTTGAGATTCGGGTCATGACCCGACCCGACCCGCGAAAAATTGAGATGTCGGGTCATGACCCGACCCGACCCGCGAGATTTTGGAAACCTCTTGACCCGACCCGACCCGACCCGTAAGATTTGCAAATCTCCTGACCCGACCCGACCTGACCCGTGAGTATTTTGAACACCTCCTGACCCGACCCGACCCGACCCGCCAGATACCGATTGACCCGTGAGACACGGGTTTCATACGGGTCGGGTCGACTGGACCCGTGATATTTCTCGTGGGTCAAAAATAAAAACTCGCGGGTCCAAACCTCCGTAGTCGYTTCTCGTTTGTCCGTTGGTTGGGCCTTGGTCCCTCATAATATTCCTAGAGTGTCGTGCTTGTTTGTGTTTTTTTTTGTGTTTTTTGTGTTCAGTGTTATATATTTGTGATGTGTGCTCCCGAAGATCTTCGCGAATAGAAGAAAGGTAGACCCACATCCCGCACATTTGCCGTGCCTACCACGCCTTCTTCTCGGCCGACCTGATAGCTCTGACCCAAGATGGCTTCTGCTTCCGCCCCGGAAAGCGGGCAGACTATGCCGTCTCCGGCGAGGGCAAGCGTACTAATTTATCCATTGTTGTTTGTGACATGGTCTGCCTTTGTTATTAGGTTACTGCTACTGCCATTTTTTATCTTCTTGTACCCTGCATTGATTTGTGGCCTGTCTGTAGTGGATTTGGAGGATGTGTGAGCATGATGGACTACTGCTGTGTGGTGGCATCCGACCAGGAGTTAGCAAACGTTTGCCTGGTATTAGTAGTTACTGCTGTACAAGGTATACAATATGATCGTCTGCCACGCTATGATATGCACTCGAGGTATCGACACGACGGGCAGGAAGTGGTCAAGGTTAAAGGTTTGGGACCCGCGGGTCCGACCCGCCGCTGAGACGAGAGTGGCCCCACCCCCCCCCCCCCCCCCTCCGCCTTCCGACGGGAGAACAGGTTAAGTGAAATATAGAAAAGATCCGGTCCTGTCGGACCGGATCCGCGGGTTCGACCCACGGGTCCGACCCGCGGGCAACGGAAAACAACTCGCGGATCATTCTGGCCCGACCCGCGAGTGACCCGTTTCTCGCGGGTCATGACCCGACCCGACCCGCGAAATTTTGTTAGATGTCGGGTCATGACCCGACCCGACCCGTGAAAAGATTGAAATGRCGGGTCATGACCCGACCCGACCCGCGAAAATTTTGAGATGTCGGGTCATGACCCGACCCGACCCGCAGATTGAACTCTTGACCACGCCCTGTGCAAACCTCTTGACCCGACCCGACCCGACCCGTGAGATTTTGAGCACTTGCTGACCCGACCCGACCCGACCCGCGACATTTTGAACACCTCCTTGACCCGACCCGCGGGTCGGGTCATGACCCGCGAACAGCCCTGGTATATANTATATACCAGGGCTGTTCGCGGGTCATGACCCGACCCGCGGGTCGGGTCAAGAGGTGTTCAAAATGTCGCGGGTCGGGTCGGGTCGGGTCAGCAAGTGTTCAAAATCTCACGGGTCGGGTCGGGTCGGGTCAAGAGGTTTCACAGGCGCGCGGTCAAAGTTCAAATCCGCGGGTCGGGTCGGGTCATGACCCGACATCTCAAAATTTTCGCGGGTCGGGTCGGGTCATGACCCGRCATTTCAATTTTTCCGGGTCGGGTCGGGTCATGACCCGACATCTACAAAATTCGCGGGTCGGGTCGGGGTCATGACCCGCGAGAAACGGGTCACTCGCGGGTCGGGCCAGAATGATCCGCGAGTTGTTTTCCGTTGGCCCCCGGGTCGGACCCGTGGGTCGAACCCGCGGATCCGGTCCCAGGACCGCATCTTTTCTATATTCACGTTGCCTGCCCCGTCGGATAGGGGAGGGGGGGGGGGGGGTGGGGGGGGGGGCCAACTCTCGTCTCAGCGGCGTCGGACCCGCGGGTCCCAAACCTTTAACCTTGACCACTTCCTGCCCGTCGTGTCGATACCTCGAGTGCATATCATAGCGTGACAGCGATCATGTTGTATACCTTGTACAGAGTATCTACACTACCAGGCAAACGTTTGCAACTCCTGGTCGGATGCCACCACACAGCAGTAATCATCATGCTCACACATCCTCCAAATCCACTACAGACAGGCCACAAATCAATGCAGGGTACAAGAAGATAAAAAATGGCAGCAGCAGTAACCTAAGTAACAACAGGCAGACCATGTCACAAACACACATGGATACATTAGTACGCTGCCCTCGCCGGAGACGGCATAGTCTGCCCGCTTTCCGGGGCGGAAGCAGAAGCCATCTTGGGTCAGAGCTATCAGGTCGCCCGAGAAGAAGGCGTGGTAGGCACGGCAGAATGTGCGGGATGTGGGTCTACCTCTCTCTTTCTATTCGCGAAGATCTTCGGGAGCACGCATCACAAAGTATATAAACTGAAGCACAAAAAACACAAAAAAAAACACAAACAAGCACGACACTCTAGGAATATTATGAGGGACCAAGGCCCAACCAACGGACAAACGAGAAYCGACTACGCAGGTTTGGACCCGCGAGTTTTATTTTTGACCCACGAGAAATATCACGGGTCCAGTCGACCCGACCCGTATGAATCCCGTATCTCACGGGTCAATCGGTATCTGGCGGGTCGGGTCGGGTCGGGTCAGGAGGTGTTAAAATACTCACGGGTCAGGTCGGGTCGGGTCAGGAGATTTGCAAATCTCACGGGTCGGGTCGGGTCGGGTCAAGAGGTTTCCAAAATCTCGCGGGTCGGGTCGGGTCATGACCCGACATCTCAAAGTTTTCGCGGGTCGGGTCGGGTCATGACCCGATCATCTCAAATTTTCGCGGGTCGGGTCGGGCATGACCCGATATCTCAAAATTCTCGCGGGTCGGGTCGGGTCAGCTGACCCGAGGGGGGGGGGGGGTTGTGTGATATATCCACACTCTCCGGGGTTACGCAGTTAATACTGACATATGTTCCCATACTAACCCCTGATGCTCCCGAGGTGACAGGGCTATAGTGATAATGAGGCGGTGCGATCTAGGGGATATATACCGGTATCCACAGCTGTAGAAGAGGTATTATTCCAAAGTAGGAGCACGTTCCAGGCACTGTCTGTACATATCTGTGGTATTGCTCGTGGTCTACATTGTGAAACGAGCTCAGATGGTGGTGTTAAATGGCTGCGATGCTATTAGGTAAGTCTGCAGAGAGTTACTGTACGTACATACGTGTTAGTACTTGTGTCTCACGAAGAACGACTTGTGCTCGCGAGGATAAAACTTGCCCATTATGACCTTGGCATGCACTACAGTAAGTTAGAAACGGCCTGAGACCGGACTCGTAGTGTATGCGCACGTGCCAGGTACTCCGTTCACGACAACGTGGCCTGTGCCCCAGACTTGCCTTTTGATCGAACGTCCGCACGCTCCCCCCCCGCGTTCTTTGGTTCGACTCGCTACCATGGTATGGTATGATGTTTGCTTTTGCCTTTTGACAGGAGGGGACTCACCGGGTTCTCGTACGAGTGCGAGCTGAACGGGAGACTAGTTCTGGACACGACATCCGTCGTCCAGGTGAATATATGCGTGATGTTGTTCCTTTCCTTGACAAGAGGCTGCGTCGACTGGGTGCTGTGCTGCTGATGCTGCTGCTGCTGCTGCTGCTACCAATAACCGCTGCTGGCGTGTGTAGCGTGCCGCCTATATGCTCTAGGAAATGTTTGCGGTGTACGACAGACGACCAGCTTGCCGCCGCCGGGTAGAGAGCTACCGCTGCTGTTCTGTGGTTCTGACCCCCCCCCCCCCCCGGCATGTAGGGAGCGGGGTCTACAGGTCATATGACTACGGCGCAGTGCCACGATATGAGTACCCCCCCCCCCTCCTCATCGCGTTTTGCATATGTTTCCTGACGCTTTTCGTGGGTCACATGTTGTGAGGATGACGCCGCTGAGGAGGGGGGGGGTGACTTGCGGCGCAACGCGCGTCGCTGAAAAAACACTCGGGGGTGGGAGGGGATAGTATGCCATCCCCGGAATAAAAACGCCTTCATATTAATGGACTCTCAAAACAGGGGACACGATAGAAAAAACGGGAGTGAACCGCCTCCTAAAATGTTGGAAAACCATCCCTTTCCGCGGATCCGCCCCCTTCCCGTCGCTGACTTTTCAGCAAAGCACTGCGTACCGACACACCGACACACCCGTTGTTTTTTCGGGGTTGTGGCAATCAAGGAGTAGCTGCAATATGAGTGCCTCCCATCATCGCTGACGCACGTCTTCTTTCTGGCCCCCTGTTATATCGGGTCTTGCTGCTGGACACGCCGCTTGCTTGCGCGCGCCTTGTAGTGTGCCTTTTATTGTGTGTGTGCTTTGATGCACGTCTCCTCTCTCACCAAGAATATAACGAAACATGAAAATGCCAGTTTTTTTTTGGAACTCCGATTGTCCATTCACTGCTGCTGTGTGCGTGTGACCAGGCGCACGGGGGGGGGGGGGGGGGGGGGGCCNCCCGCTGTAGCGCTGGCTGCGCGGTTGCGTCCATAGTAGAGGCAACAGCGTTGCACGGCACGTTGCGCACCGACCCGCCCTGACGAGGAGAGGCCCTATCGGTGATCTGAGACAAGCCGCCTGCCTGCCTTGCCTCGAACACCCCTTGCGCCCAACACACAAAAAACGATACACGTATATACCACGCTACTCCTTTTGTGCATACTAAATGTTTCGAGCGCTCTTCATCACCCTTCTGCCCCCCCCCTCCCCCCGCCTCCCTGCGCCTTCCTATGAATAGAACACCGAGTACGAGTACGAAGCTATGCTGCCCGCCACCGTGGACACCGGAAACAGGGTCAACGGGGTCACCTGGTACGAGGTCCACACCATGCGGAAATCGGACGGCAAGGGCACTCTGGTGGGTTTGGTTTGTAGGTGATGCCACTGCCAAAATGCCCCCCCCCCCTCCCCCCCTCCGTCTCGAACGGGATGCGTGGTCAATGGTCAAATGACTAAGGCAAGCAACAAATGAGTCCCCCCCCCCCGCCACCCTCTGTTGGACGTATCTCTATTAGGAGTAGGGGCGGTGCTCCGTCTCGAAAGGGAATGCGTGTTCAATGGTCAAACGGGGGGGGGGGGCCCGTCCCCCCCCCCCCCCCCCCCCCCCGTTCGTCCCCCCCTGTCATCTTTACACAAGAAAGCCAACCTCACAAGCGGTTCTTAGTAGGATGCGGCTCACCATTTCATGCGACTCGCCGAATACCTCACGTTTCGCTTCGCGCTTGGTGCTAGCGGTGTCTGCCTGGTCGGTGAAAACCCGCGTGCTCCGCCCCGGCACTGTACACAGAGATGCGAGGGTCTACGGTCATACGACTACGGCCATGCATGCTTGATGATGAGTACACTCCCCCTTCCCCACTTGTCGGATACTATTAATACGTATTATATCAGACTGCGAGTGGCCGAAGACAGCGAGTAGCATCACTATACAGCGAGTAGCATCAGTCACTCCGTGGGAGCACCCTCAACTCTTGGCGTCAAGTCTGACCTCCATATTTCACCGCAAACGACGCTGCTGCTACCATTAATAACGTTTTGGGGATTACGCGAGCCTGCGACCGGCGGCCGGCCGGGCCGCCGGCGAACATGTGCCCTCTGCTGCGAGGCCACCGGAACTCACGTTCTTATGATTGCTTGCGTCTTTGTGCTTGAATTCTTGCTCGTCAACCAATAATGTCGGGGTTGATTTTTTCGAGCGTGTCATTGGGTTTGGCCCTCTGTTCTGGCGTGTAGCGGCTTTTGCTTTGCCACACTCGTGTGGACAGCAGTGCGTGTTGCTATACGTTGTGAGGCACGGGATTCGAGATTTGTATACTGTACCAGGTATTGCGGGGGTACCATAAGTAGTCAACAGTGCTCGTCACGTAGACTAAAACCCATATATTCCAGTGTTTGTACTATTAATAAGCTTATTTGGTCCTTATTACTCTGTATGATCCCCGTTTTAGATACTTACATACCTGGTGTAGTTTTATGTGTGTACGTACTTGTAGGTCTTTCACTTGTTTTACCGATTTCATTTCGCGATTCTTCTTGCTTTTTGTTCATTTTCTTCGTCTCTCAACAGTCGCTTTTTGTTTTCGTTTTGTTCTCTGTCTCAACAGTCTGTGACCATAACATTCGTACGGGGGAGTAAACAGGTCCTATAATACGGTATACACAAAAACCTTCATATGTACCTATTTTTACTCACAATGTTTCACACCCTGTACAGCTACGATAGCGGTCAGCTGTCTGGCAGACAGCTATTTTTTCGAGAAGCTACGCAGCTAGCTGTCTACAGACAGCTACTGTTTTGAGAAGCTACGCAGCTAGCTGTCTACAGACAGCTATTGTTTCGAGAATCTGCGCAGCTAGCTGCCTACAGACAGCTATTGCTTCGAGAAGCTACGCAGCTACCTGCCTACCGACAGCTACATGCCCTGGACAGCTATACACAGCTAATAGCGATAGCGGTTAGCGATAGCTGTACAGGGTGTGCAATGTTTGGTCCTATTTACTATGGTCCCCCGTATTATTATCTCTATAATAGGATGAAAAATCAGGACTGGCACTGGGTGTCTAGTACTGATGTAGTTGGGTAGAAATAGCGGTTTAATGTCAAGACAACATACACACTGACTGTACGCACTCGACTCCGGTCAATGCCGGCTGGCGACCGACCACCCATGACACGCGTGAAGTCAGACGTGCATGCATTGCTTGTCCGCCTAGCCCGACCCAGCCAATTGCTGGCACCTCACCTTCCACCGCTATGTATGCCGTCCCCGACTGTGCAACTCCAACAGGTCCACCGACGGTTTCGAGAGTTCGTTGCCCTTCACAACCAGGTACGCGCGGTGGCGCGGGGCGGGGGCGGCGGGGGGGGGCGGGGCGGGGGGTGTACTGATGTGTGCCATGGCCGTAAGTGTCAATGGCCCTCGCCGTGCATCCTCCATACCTGGCGGGGGGGGGGGGGGCGGGGGGGGGGGGGGGGGGCAGCCAGGCGGGCAGGCAGAGGGAGTAGGCTTCTTCGCGTTTCCTTTGTTTTTATGTAAAATCTTACTTTTCAAGAGGAGCCGAGGCTCAATTTCTTAACATTGTTTTTCCTTAACCGTAGTCTCCATAACATATGTTTATCTGGTAACAGTGTTGTGAGGGTTTGACCCTTGGTATGTAGAAGGACACCTCCGGTCAATTTTGCTCCTTGCGTCCCTCTCACACGACCCTTTAATTTCTCTCGCTCTCCGCCCTCCCCCAAAAACACCTTTTATTACTGACTCGATGTGTTTCTTGCTGAATCAATTTGTTTTTCGTACTGAATCGATTTTTGTTTTTGGCGGATCGGCTACTGTATGTGGAACAGGTGGAGTGAGTCCCTGATGAATACGTCCTTTTTCTCTCGCTCTCCACCCTCGACAAAAACGCCTTTTCTTATCGAACCCCTTTTTTTTTCGCTGGGTCGATTCTGTGAATTAACCTGTCAGGTGGAGTCCCTGATGAAGGGCCACCACTTGCGGTCGTCCCTTCCGCGGTTCCCCGGAAAAAAGTCGAAGCTGTGGACAAACCACGGCGATCTGTCGTTCGTCGAGGACCGGAGGATAGCGCTGGAGCAGTACATGAAGGTTCTGCTGCAGGTGAGGAGGGGAGGCGGTCAGAGGTCGGGGGGTCGGGAATCGGGGGTATCAGGGCCCGTCGTCCAAGCGAAGAAAAAAAACAGGACAGGTGCTATATATATTGGTAGAGGGGTACGTGTAGCTCCTAATAATTACGAGTATAAGGCTCTTCTTTCTTTTTTCCGCCTCGCTTAAGAACTTGTCGTATCTCCTACTCAAACACTGACGAAAATAAAATAAAGCAGCAATATAAACAAACCATCCCACGACCTTGGTTTGCCACGAATTATGTGGTTACGCGTGAATGGGAGTTCCGACGATAAGGCGTGCCTTGTTCGGTAGTTCCTCGGTTTTAAGAGTATATTATTCATAGTAGCCAATCATAAACATTTTTTGGCCATAATCTTTAACTCTCTAGACGATCGTATGAGTATACAGCGCGCGTCACTGCAAGGAGAGAGACTGCCGTCGAGGATTGTACCCCCCGCATGTTGTTGTTGTTGTTTTTTTGTGAGAAGGGAGAATTTGTTTGACTTACACACCTCGGGCGGACAGATCATGCACAGATAAATCATGATCTAGATCATGTACAGATATATCATGATCTAGATCATCTATAGATAGATAATGGTCTAGATCATCTACAGATATATCATGATCTAGATCACCTACAGATAGATCATGATCTAGACCATCTACAGATATATCATGATCTAGACCATCTACAGATATATCATGATCTAGACCATCTACAGATATAGCATGATCTAGACCATCTACAGATAGATCATGATCTAGATAATCTAGTCCCTCGCCTGCCGCTGTGACAGGTGGTTGTGCAGGATCTGTGTAGTACAGGTCCCAACGCAGAAAACATGTGCTAGGTCATGCAGCTTGTCCGGCTCCCATCGGGCAACATGAGCTAGATCATATATACAAGATCGGGAATATATCTGCCTTGAAAGGTCTACTACTTACCGCATATATCATGGAGTGGGAATCGATGGTCTGTACCAGGTGTGGAGTCTGACAATAGGTCAATGTATCCCGTCTCAATAACACGGCGTTGCCACTGTCAGAAATAGAGCGCACCCTAACACGCCGATCGCCTTCCTCTCTCGTATCAATTGTTTGCTCTGTGTACGATTACGGCGTGGTCGATGCGGGTAGTTGTCGGTGGATGCTCTAGAACGCGGCGGGTGCCGTAAGGCAACGCTGCTTGCGTTGATGCTTCGGTCCTGCTTTGTGGCTTTTTGGATGGGGGGGGGGGGGGGGGTCATCTTTATGACAGACGCTGATCCGGACTGGACGTTTAGCCTTTTGCGTCACGCACCTTCCATTTTTTTTGCCACAGTATCGCTGGGCTCGAATGTGCCGTGACACGCTATTACTTTTCAATGGTGCCCTTCGCCGCTCTTGTTGCCCTGACCGCTGCCGCTCCGCCCCCCGCCCCCCCGCCCGCCCGCCCCCCTCCTCATCCTACTACCGTACAACTCCCACTTTTGCTCGCTTGTTTTTGGCCTTCGCGCAGCTCCCGCACGTGAGTACTCTCGACTCTACACGGGCCTTCCTGGGGATGGTTGGAAACCTCCGAGAATTTTCTGTTCCGTGGAACGGGAAGGATCTCGGAGCGACCCTCAAGCGCGCCTCGGAGGTGGCCGGTGGCAACTTGGGGAACGGAGGTGCTGCCGCTGGGGATGTGGGAGCTCCGCCCGTCATCACGGCGGTACTGGTGAGACCACTGACTCGTGATTCCGCGCTACGTACGAGTAACCTCTGCTTGTCCGGTTTCGTTTTGGCAGCGTCCACCTGCTTGTTGTGCTGCCATTCCTCCTATTATACGACTTGAAAAAACCCATCCTACACCATTTCTAAGTAATTTGCGCCCGCAGCGTGGGTGCAGGTGTAGCCTAGAGGATTTTACCCCTTTTGCTGCTGAAATGTTATGCCAATCCAATTCCGAGTGAGAGCTGGATCATACAACATCAGGGATGTATCTGCCATGAAAGATGTACCCGTAGATCGTTAAGTGGGAATCGATGACCTATCGGAGGTTTCATTTTTTTTTGCATCGTGTGACAATTTGTTTTTCGATCTGTGCTGACGGCACGCTTTTGCCACTCTCCCCCCCCGCCCCTCTCCCCTCTCCGATTCACACCTATTACATTACACATCGTCCCTTGTCGCTCGTAAAATTTGTCGCGCGCTACTGAAGGGCGGCGGCAGATCGCCTACCGGAGTGTGCCCGGGGGACCGTCTCTTCAAAGTTAATGGAGAATCGACCGAACACATGTCGCTGGAAGCTGCGTGGAGTTCTGTCAAGCGCGCGTCGCGGCCAGTCATGCTGCACTTCCTCGGCCCGGTAAGAAACTGTGCTGGTGCTGCTGGTGATGGCTTCGGTAGGGGTATATAGCATGGTTGTATGGAGGCGTTCTATAATAGGGGTACATAGCATAATTTTCAGTACCACGGCTATTCACGGGCCGGGTCAAACCTCGCGGGTTGGGTCGGGTCGGGTCGGGTCGGGTCGGGTCGGGTAAAGTCGAATCTACCCGATCCGCGAGATTTTGGAAACCTCCTGACCCGACCCGATCAGACCCATGAGATGTCGAAGAGTTCTTGATGACTCGACTCGCGGGTCGGGGTCATGACTAAAATGCACTGGCTCGTCGTAGCTCCTCTGTTCCCCGTCAGTGGGAAATGATTGGGCTTGAGCGATCAACCACTACCGCAACAGGCCTCAGTAGTAGTGGGGGGGGGGCCCGTCCCCCCCCCCCCCCCCCCCCCCCGTTCGTTCGTCCGCCACCCCCGTTTTTGACGGTGTAGATCCTCCGCATGGATTCTACCCTAGCACCGCTCCCCAACGCCTTCCTTCGCCGCCGTGCCCTGGACAACCAAACCGGCCAGTACCTCCCGCACGATAAAGGTGGCGCCCCGCCACCCCCGCCGCCGCCCGGCGGAATGGGCCTCTCGCGCCCCGGCGGTGACGTTGGCGGTGGCGTTGCCGGCACGGGCGCCTCTGGGGCCGGGGCCGACGGCCAGCGGGGCCTGAGAGGCATGACGCAGGGGCTCTGGCCGGCGTGGGGACGAGACCAAGGCAAGGCTGGGAATGTGCCCGGTGCCGGCCCAACCGCTGCCTCCCCGGCCGAGGCCGGTCGCGTGCACCCAGGAGGCCGTGCGGTAGGGCCCTTCGGGAACGGCGCGGGCGCGCCTTCGGGAGGCTTGAAGACGACCACCTCGAGTCTTTTCGGCGACGGAGAGGAGCACGTTGGCCGTGGCGGGGCGGGGTCGGCGGATGCTTCGCGGTCATCTTCGGGGGTGGCTGGAGGCAGCGCCAGGCAAGCTCTTCCGGCGCGTCCGTTAGGCGGCAACGGGATCGGTGGTGTAGGCCCTAGGGGAAGGGATGGCTGGATGCCGGTCATGTCGACCGTACCCGGCACGTCGGTTAGCTCGACGCCAACAGCAACACCCTGGGGGGGGGCACCGACTCGGCTAGAGGGCGCGGGGGGGACCCCCTCGAGTAGATATACGCCGATGGGCCAGGGGGACCGTCCAGCTGAACAGCAGCGGGCAGCCGGGCGTATCGCTAGCGCGGGGTATTCTGCAGATAGTGCGGGATCTGGCGCGATAGTGTGGCCGCCAGAGCAGCCGGAGGTGGCGCCGGCAAAGCCATTGGGGGTCGGCGCAAAGCCGTCGGGGGCCGGATTAAGGCCATCGGGGATGGGTGGGACTGGGGCTGAGCCTTGGCGGGGCGGCATCAGCAGCAGCAGCTCGAGCGAACGAGGCGCTGTTGGAAGAGGCGTGGGGGATAGGGGCGCCGTAGCTCCGGGTAGGGCTGCTTCGGGGGCGGAGGAAGGCCGCAGACCCAGCGTTTTCGCTTCCACGCCGATAGGGTTCGACGGAGCTGCAGCGGGGACGGAAACGGGAGCCTCTCCTGGTTATTCGTATGGTAACACCGTCGCCGCGGAAACGAGCGAAGACGAGGGGGAGGAGGAGAACCCTTTCGCGTAGCCGTGGTCGTTGAGAGTGTTGAGAGAGGTCTAAGGAAGGTTTTGCCGTAGAAATTGTGGCGTGTTGTTGTTCGGGGGGTGTTGAGAGAGCTATGGCTGTAAGGGGTTTTTGCGGTAGGAATGGCTGGCGTGTTGTTGTCCGGGGGACGTTTTGTTCGTCATCGCTTTTTTCTATTGGTGTACTAAAGGTAGTCAGATGTTTTTTTACGTTCCCCTGGTTTCGCGACTAGTCGTAGATAATCCTTGAGACTGGTCGTATAGTATCCTGTTGATTGGTTTGGTGTTACACCGATCCTTTTGTTGGTGCTGCACGCGCATGTGCAGCCGTATGAATCGGCGTTGCCCTGATATTCCGGGCACGTACGCGATTTTTGGACATTGTCTTCATCGCATCGAATCGCGACTGGACGGGAGACCAACGTCGTTTTTATTTATTTTTATTTGTCTGATGCGCGTGTGTGGTGTTGAGTGCTGAGTGGTTGGTGTTGTTAGTGGCTGCGGCATTGGAAGAAGTTACCGATAGACGTGATCGTTGGTTGCAATAACGCGAGTGTCCACCTCGGGTGTATGTATGTACGCCTTTTATGTTGGAGGTACTTGGTGAGCGATTGTTGTCTCCCGATAGGTTCTCGTGTTGAGCACGTTTGAGTTCCGCTGACAACTGCAGTACCGGCCCTCTTACATGAAACCGGGATGACACTGGCCGATTTTTTTTTTTTTTCTCGAGAAAGGGTGTGTTGAATGAACACTATAATAGGCCGTGTTCACTGCTGTTTTACTTTTTCCGAATATTCAAATTTGCAAATTCCCATTTTTTCCAAATTTCTAGATTCACTTGATATGACCAACGTTTAATCAGCCAAACCATGGCGTTTGGTCCACACTGAACCGGCGAAGGTTTGATCACTTTGTTTGATCAAAGCATGAACGCGAGCAACCTCTGGCCACGAGCAACTTATTCTCGCCGCGAGCAACCTCTCGCCATCCAGAGGACGGATTCACGTAATATCTTGGCGGTCGTCATCTATGTTCACTGGCCTTGCCCGACACGAAGCGGGTTGTTCGTGGGTTGGTCACATGTGGTGGAATCGCGTAGACTAAATGTCCCACGTATAAGATGCTTCGGCGTACGTATGAATAGTGTCGATACGTATGTCGTTTTTTTTTTCCGCCTCACAAAACTCTTTTTGGGTCATTTTTTGTTTTTTTTCCATCCCATTTAATCTCTTCGCCCTTCCTTTCTCTCTCCTCTCCTTCCTATATACTGGTAGTCGTAGCTCAGATCCCGGGTCACAAAGTAGGCTCCTCTCCCACCTCCCCCACTACGGTTCTTGCTTGCATTTTTATCGCGAGAAGACTTCAGCTTTTTCTTCCCTCGTCGACTCGCATCGAATTGTGCCTACCCACGCTACTATTAATAGACGCTCTCAGCAGACTCCAGTCTGTCGCCTGGAGAACCGCAGTATGGTTGAGTCGGGCCTGTAAAATGCAGACGCTTACGTACGCTTCTGCTCTTCTTCTCGTGCCGACAACCGACAACTAACTGGTATGATAACGACGGATCCGCTCTTATTCTTCTTGCTTTTTATCGTTGTCGCTTCCAGTCTACAGCAGTCGACCGTCCCTCCTTTAGAAGACGTTTACTATTAAATACAGTCAAATGACGATCCCACCAGACCAGAGGGTCAAATTTGGCACAAATAATGGAACCGCGGATTAGATCGAAATATCTTGGGATTTGTATCGCAGACCTTGTTTTCGCCCCCTGAAAAAAAAACTCGTTGGTCACGAATTTCTTGAGACCATCTCACCACCCATCCGGCAGATCATTTACAGGTACTATAGCTCCTGAATACACGATACGCTAGACAAGCGTCTAGTCAGTGCGGGGGGGGCTACCAGGCGAGGATCCCCTGCCGGTGTAGGAAGCCTCATCCAATCCAATACTTGCATTAAATGATCCGCGGTACGTACCGAGACATAATATTCAGTAGTAAGTTCAAGTACACGTGGGGCGTGCAAGTGGGGAAGGCCATTGCGCCATTGCCCACTTCGCTCCCAGCAGAGATCAGCCAAGCAAAGGGCTGCGGCATGCCTATACGTGCTCGGCACGGGCTGCTCTCTGTTCGCCGTGTGCCGGTAGCAGGTGAGTTGTGACAGAGGAATTTCTGCTAAGAAAGATAAGCCAGTACGTCGTAAAAGATCATGAAGGCAGGTCACAATGCGGCGTGATCAGAAAGATGACCAGATGCCTCTGATTGGCTTAATTGTTCGAGTTTGATTTGTCCTCCGTTGCTGCTGCAGCAGCGCCAGCAGAGGTGCAAGCCGAGCCTCATGGTCACGGCGCGCTTGTGATGGGGTGGGAACGCCGGAAACACATCGCCTTCAGCCGGTGGAGCCTTGTCCTCTGCGGCTGGTTGAGGGCATCTTCGTCAGCGAGTACGACATACCTGGTGCGGCGGGACTGTCGGGTTTGAAAGTGTCGAGTATCGTCCGTATTTGTCACCCGTGTGTATCCTTCACGAGAAACGTACTGCTCGTATGTACGGTAGGTAGAACACGTGAGACCAACGCATCACGCAGCTTGCAAATCTGAGTATCGTTTTATCAATCGGTCGAACGCACACCTGGCTTGTTTTGTACATACCTGGCAGTATAAAGTCGATCAAAATACTGTACTCGTACCTGATAGATGCCATTTTGGACGATAAGTTAAGGACCGTTGGGGTATAAACATGACGACTATACGGCCCTTAAATTTTCGTTCAAAGTGGCATGTAAAAGAAAAAATGGCATTAGCCAAAAATAGGTATACCTACTAACTTTGATCCATTTATAGGTACACTGCGTAATGTACACCGGAAACGGCTTCCGGGCCCGCCTGATATTGGGCCTGCGCTCCATTGTACCTACTAATGGCTCAAAGTGCGCAGGTACACCTATTATCGACTACTCAATGTGCGTATCACCTATTTTTGGCTTCAACTGTACCTATAAATGACTCAAACGATCACTTTTTGGCAACTGAAAGATATACAGACGACCACACATTCACCCACGTTTGCTACGTATGGAATGTTGTTCCGGACCGCGCCAACGGCTGTGTAACTTAGACCCCCTCGTAACCGTATGGTATTGCTCTGTACACGTATGCATATACCAACGTTTCTCCTACTATATACTGCACTGCAGTATGTATATTGTATTTTCAGCATAACGGCATGGAAACACCCGTCATTGTTGTTTCTCCGCTTTGTATACATGTGTGTGCGTAGGAGGGGTGTCGTACTAAATACGTATGCATTGATCGCGATACGATTTCTCGCTTGTAGGCAATGCGTGATAACTCCGCAGTGTCAGTGGTTGTACTGGTACGGTCGGCTGGTTGACAGTCCCGGCATCTGATGTGGCCGTCTGTCTATATTCCAGGTGCCAAAAAGTGATCGTTCGAGCCATTTATATGTACAGTTGAAGCCAAAAATAGGTGATACGCACATTGAGTAGTCGATAATATTAATAGGTGACCTGCGCACTTTGAGCCATTTGTAGGTACAATGGAGCGCATGCCCAATATCAGGCGGGCCCGGAAGCCGTTTCCGGTGTACATTACGCAGTGTACCTATAAATGGCTCAAAGTGCGTAGGTATACCTATTTTTGGCTATTGCCCAAGAAAAAAGTATTATTACGTACAGCAGTATTTAATAGTACGTACTGGTACTGAATACGTAGGTACTTGGCAAGTGCGTGAACGCTGACGAAAGGGCGCTCAGTTACTGCTGTAGACTGTAGACTGTATCACTACTGAATGAAAGCGATAAAAACTAAAAACCGAGTTGGTACACGTCACACGTACGAGTAGTCGAGGACTATGAATACGAGTACATCGTAGCTGTGAAGAGAGGTCATCAGTGCCAAAAAGTGGGTGGATAGGATGATATCGCATAAAGAAACAGTACGAGTGGGGCCTATACAAAGCGGTATAGGGCACCGAGATTTTGACCGCCTTATATCGAGTGATCGCCTTATCCATTTCACCGTGTGAGTACAATTTCCGGTCATGACGGCCGATGTTGACCGCCTTGTATCGAGCGGCCGCCTTATTCATGCTGCTTATTTTTTTGTTTTGTTTCCATCCCATTTATTATCTTCGCCCTTCCTTTTCTCTCTCCTCCCTACGTAGTCGTAACTCAGATCCGGGGTCACAAAGTAGGCTCCTCTCCCCCCCCTCCACTACGTACGGTTCTTGCCTTTGCATTTTTAGCGCGAGAAGACTTCAGCCTTTTCTTCCCTCGTCGACTCGCATCGAATTGTGCCTACACACTCTACTAGGCGCTCTCAGCGTTGATTCCGTTTTTTTATTTTATTTTTGCAAATAAACCCAAAAGCCCGACCCACGTGAGACTCGAACTCCGGACATAAACGTTTAGAAGCGTTCGAGGTTACCACTAGACCATCGGGGCGACCGACATCTTATACAGGCCCCACTGCTACAATAATGATACGGTACAGGACACCTATTCATGATAAGAAAACGGGCAACAAGAAAGGCATGCTGATACTGGAAAATAAGAAACTCGGGGAGTCATTGTGATGTGATACATCATACTAAAGTTAGTGTATATTGAATCCAACCTGGACCAGCTTTCCTGCTTCTTATTATTAATATAATAGGTGTCCGGTGCTGTATTCACATTGCTTGAACAGTTGCATTTACTGCTGTATCCCCTCTGCCTACGGTCTATACGCCCCATTGGCGGCAATTGCGTTGAAGTGGCCACACAAACAACAAAATCTACCACCGAATCTGGACCGACGTTTCCTTTGTTTACACGAGCCGCATCACACTTCCCCACGGGCAGGATTTTACCGAGATCGACATCCATCTGTCCATACCATCGGATCCCCGAGATGGGTGTTCACAATACTACAGTAGTACAGGCGTGCATGTTTCTCCACATAGGTATCGTACATTCGCGCGATCTTGAGAACAAAAAAAGCTTGGGGGAATAAACTACACTGTCTACAGATCCAATCTGCCTGCTGCCCTGACCGGCCACCTTGTTTTTTTTCACGCGCGGACTCTTCTCCAGAAACCGCTCGACGCCATTGTCACCGGTAGTAGTAGCAGCATTTATCGTCTGCGCGGCGGGTGGCACACTCCCTCGCTCACCGGTAGGGTGGGGTCGAGCATTCCCGCTAAAGGTGCGATTGGCAAGGTCAAGCGTCGATGTTACGGGGGCCGGCAGCGGGAACCCCGCCAGCGACGGCAAGAGCGGCGCACGATCGCGGGGCCCGCAAAAGCGTCGCGGGGCACTACGCGTACATCGGAAGGAAGCCGTCCCCGTGGATCGACCCGATCGTTTGCTACGCCCGAGTTTCGGGGCCAACGAGACCCGTGGGCAGCAGGCCGAGAATGTTTTGTTTCGGAGGGGAAGCTTAACGCCCAGCGCGATGGAGGGTCGGTCGGTGATGGCAAGGGTTCATCGCAAGACGTCCACCCGGCGGCCGAAGGAGAGGAGGAGGAGCAGCAGGAGGAGGAGGAGGAGGAGGAGCAGGAGTTCAGGGGCATGGAAGGTTTGCCCACGGGAAAGGACAGAGACGGTGGCAGCGACGACGACGGGGGGGCAATGAATCGCGACACGATAGCCTTCACGGCTCTGGCAAGCGCAAGCATCCTCGTGAGCTACGCTGACCGAGGAAACCTGGCATCGACCATCGTTCCGATGGGCGAGCAGTTCGGCTGGTCTGCAGGCTTCGAGGGGCTGGTTTTATCGGCTTTTTTCGTGGGCTACGCCTCGACACAGGTGCGCTGTAGCGGGACGGTACACCGCACCACCCGAGCAAGGCTTGCAACAGGCAACCCTAAAAACAATAGTCGGCCGGACTCCAAGGGTTGTACAATAGATTCGCATCCATTTTTGTTTTCGTTGGTCCTGTTCGCTGATTAGCAAGCAACTCTAGACAGAAGAACAACGACAACGTTGTTTTTGTTTTGGTCACCGCGCCCCGTGACTTCCTCCCGCGTCGTCTCTTCGTTACCCCCCGAATCGACCGTAAAAAGCACCCGCTGCCGTCTGCCCGCGTTCCTGCCCGCTTGCTGCACACGGTATTCACGAAAAAAACGGATCAGATGTTCGGAGGGTGGTTGGCTGATCGGTACGGGGGGCGGCAAACGCTCATCCTTGGGCTGGCGGTCTGGAGCGTTTTTACTCTCATCACCCCTCTCGCGGCGGCCCAAGACACGACTGCCCTCCTCGCGGCAAGGTAGAGATCCTTACCCTGGGGCGCGCACTCTGTCGGTGCTCGTAGTGAGCCTCACTACCCCCCGTACGCTCTTCCTCAGCCATGCGGTTCCTCGACCGACCGGCTCTTGTGAGATATCGTTTCATCTGATGAATTTTTTCATGGTGGCTGTGGCCCGAAAAATATTCTGTCGGATGCTACGGTACATGCGTGCTTCCAGGTATATAGTACGCGAGCGCGAGTCGGCCGTTTCCTCTTTGCCCGCATCATCTCTTGGCACCGGTGTCCCTGTATCACCGCGTGTAACCGGTGTTCTACTTCGCTTGGCCGCCACCGTTTTTGTCCCAGGGTCGGATTGGGCCTCGGAGAGGGCTTCGCGTTCCCGTCCGTGCACGCCATGATCGCCGAGACCGTCCCGAAAGGGCAACGCTCGACCGTGGTGCGTCAGACCTCAGCGTGGGGCTAGGGTTAAGCTTGGCAGGGATGGGGGAGGGGGTGAACCCGATATTTGTTCAGTATTGCGGTACAGTAGTAGAGGGAGTGAACACGATATTTGTGAACTGTTGCGGTTACGGTAGAGCTGGGGAATCGCCTATATCTATACCGAGGTTGGACCTAAGCTATTGCGTGTTATGACCTTTGCCAACGTAGATGGTGGGCGGGGTTTTGTTTTCATTTCCTTTCGGGCGCGGCTTAAGCACAATCTGTTTGTGGCTCATCACTGCTCCACGTTTTCACGCCCCGGGGTATATCTTGTGGTGCCAACCTTCTGTCGTAAGGTGGGCTGTGTGACTGCCGCCAGCTACATGGGAGCGTTGGTGGCTTTCTCCGTGTCCCCTGCCATCATGCGTTCAACAGGGGGTTGGGAGGCTGTGTTCTACGCTTTCGGCGGAGCATCTTTGCTTTTGTTGCCGGCGTGGGTTTTTCTACCCTTGGGCAACGCCGAAGGTGACACGAGGCAGTGGCGGTAAGGGCACGCTAGAGCAGACGCAGGTACATCGTGATCAGTTTCAGGGCAATATGGATTGCCACACCTATTTCCAGTGAGCGTCATTTTGTTTGTTTTCGTCAGTGGGTTGAATTCCATAGTGCCTCTGTTGCAGTTAATTACCTGCTAACCTACAGTATATACGTATCCCTTTCGTCCTTCCCCCTCCCACACAAAATGTTGGAGGTGTCTCTATAAGGAGTAGGAACGGTGCTCCGTCTCAAGACGGATGCGTGGTAAGGTCAATCAAATGACTAAGGCAAGTAACAAATAAGCACGCCCCCCCCTCCCATCCCTCCTGCCTCCCTCACAACTACCATTGGTGCTGAAGAGAAGCCAATACGGGCGGAAAATGCCCCGAGGGTCGACTACACCGTTGGTGGGGCACAAGGGGCACACGGAGCACACGATCTGTCACGTGAAGCGCAAGCGCGAGAGTTGGGGAGCTTGGCTGTGCGGCTTAGCAGGCGCAAAGAGGTACCCGGCACGAGCAGGTCTTTGTGGTACAATGGTTACTTACGCCCGAATACTTGTGGCCTTGAGTAGCGCAAGGATTATCAAGCGGCCCGGTAAAGCAACCGCGCATGTTTTGCTACATTTGCCGTCCTTCCCAATCCATGGTTGGTTTTGTTTTTCAGGTATGGGCTATTATTGGAGCGCAGTTTTGCCAATCGGTGGGGATGTACGGACTGCTGAGTTGGCTACCCGCGTACCTCCACGATGCCAGAGGGTTGGCAGCGGACTCGCCGGAGCTGGGGACGCTCGCCGCAGCACCGTATGCCATACAGGCACGTGAACAGCATACTACACAGATGAACCGCCCACAACGAATCAATCAACCGACCCTCGATAGAGCTTTTACAGTGGTGGTGGTGGTGGTGGTGGTGCCATTCCTGTTTGTATAACCTCCTTCTGGCTGTCCTGAAAAATCTCTGGCTCTTTACTTCCGTGCCTCGCGCCTGCAGTCGATCAACCGACGTGCGAAAGAGTAGAAACGCGACTCGAGACGCATTTTTTCCCTGTGATATGATATGTACCTGGTACAGGCCTGTCACCCATCCCACCCCATCCCATCTCGAGTAGGTGCGTGTGAGCTATATACAAGTCCGGTGTATGAACCGATCCATTCCATTCGACCGAACCCGTTGGGCGTCACCTTGTGGGGCCCTGGGAAACCCGTCTGCTGTGATACTACTATTTACATAAGTAGATCGAGAGAAGAAGCCCGACGACTTCAGCCGCGTGCGCGTTCCTCTGTGTGATTTCCTGCTCGCGCAGGCTCTGGCAGGAGCCTGGGCGGGTCTGACCGCCGACCGCTTGATCATTGAACGGGGCTGGCGTGTGAAGACTGTCCGGCAGATGATGCAAACGGCAGGCATGCTAGGGCCTGCGATCTGCCTGGGTGCCGCTGTCTTCGAACCGAAAGCTGACATATCGTGGGTACTGTATATGTATACATGTCGCTCTTATCGGGAACGTTCGGGCAGGGCGTGGGGCGGCGGAGGGGGGGGTGCTCATTTGTTGCTTGCCTGAGTCATTTGATCATTGACCACGCATTCCTTTCGAGACGGGGCACCGTTCGGGCTCCTAACAGAGGCACCTCCCGCGTTTGGGCGCTTGTTACATATGTATTACATGCAAAACTTTTTGCCTGCCTTATTCATTTTCTGTTTTACCTTTTGTGGTCACCATCTATCATCTAGGAGGAGAGGGGGGGGGGGGGCGTACCACATGTACGGCCTTAACAGAGGGCTGAAGGCATCCCATGCTTTGTAAAATGCCGGCTCGGCCAAACTTCAAATTGCCATGTCGCGGGGGAGCGGGGCGGTGAAAGCTCAATTTTTCCTGCTCTGCTGTTGTCGGCTTTTGCGCATGAACTCAATAAAGTGTTCCCGCCACTGTTTCCTCCCTACGCCAGTCATGAATTACCTCCTTTCATCGTTTTTCGTTGGCAGGGTGGCTTGGATTATTTTTGGCTCTGGCATCAGCGCGGTCACTCTTGGTGGAGTCTCCACAAACCATTTGGGTAAGCCGAACGTAAACTCGTTGTCTACAGGACTCAATCGAAGAACATGCAGGACAAAAAAAGCAGCAAACCAGAAGCCAGCGAGTGTGGAGCTTCCCCAAAGCACATGTACACGATTGTCCGGGGCTCCAGTTATTTTTGCTGTGGGGGGGGGGGGGGGTGTACTCATTTTCATGCATGGCCGTAGTCGTATGCCATAGACCCTCGCACCCTACAATGCGGGACGGAGCACTTCGGGTTTTCACCGACCAGGCAGACATTGCTTTGCACCAAGCCGAAGCGAAACCGTGAGGTGTTGGGCGAGTCGCATGAAGGGTGAGGCTCATCCTACTAAGAACCGCCTTGAGGCGGGCAGTTGGGAGGGGGGGGGGCGTACTCATTTGTTGCTTGCCTTAGTCATTTGACCATTGACCACGCATCCCTTTCGAGACGGAGCAACGTGAGAGGGGGGGGGGGGGGGGCGTCTGGACAAAAACCCGGCCGACATTTTTGGCCGAAAACTAAGTGAAACAAAAGCGGAGGACGGTGGTTCAACACTATGTACAGCAAGTATGTTGGTGCCGAAAAGCGGTTGCCCCCCGCCGACGGGTGCTGCGATAGAGGTAGCACTTTTGACTGTTTTTTTTTCTGAATGATCGGGCTCCTTAACCCAAATTCGACGGATTTTCATTATTTTGTTGCCATATTTTCGATAGTATACCTAGCTCATGGGGTTGTTGGTCGGTAGCACTTTTGTTTTTTTTTGCAAAATCGGTTTTCGGGTAAGGTATATTGAGCCCCTCAAGTGAGGAGCTCAGAAAAATCACGGTGCACCTCTATCGTAGCATTCGTCCGCCATCTCGTGCCGCTGCTGATACATCGGGTCAGCTGATTTCGGCGCAGAGTTTAGTATATACCTGGTGTGGCAACATGGCACCGACCTGCCCCTCCAAGGAGCGATTGGGGGTTGCTGAAAGCAGCTTCAACGTGATAACAAGATGCCTGCCATGCGGCCTCGTTTGCGTTTGTTTCGGTCGGTAAGAGTTTTATATCGCAGATAACCCTGCCCGTGCTCTACTCTTCTAGGGTTTTGTATCTTAGCTAACCCCTTCCCGCACGGATCTACATTATTTGTCTTTTTCGCGACACGTGTCGCGACCTGTGTCGCGTTACGTGTCGCGGCGTGTCGCGACATTGTTGCGAAGAATAACCACTACACCAGCGCCCCTGCCAAAAAGACAGGTCCCATCAGGATATGATCCCATAAGAGCCTTCTGGTTAAAACCCGTGAGGAGCGAAGCGACGAACCACCCTATACCGGTGCAGGCGCGAAGCGCAAGGTCTACCCTGATCCCACAGTAATACCGGCCAGTAAACCTGGAGACTACACGTCCCCTCCTAAAATGATGATCTACGTGAACCTCGTCACGCTCGTCGCGGCAGGTGTCGCGGCATGTCGCGACGCGTCGCGACACTTGCCGCGACACCTGCCGCGACACCTGCCGCGACACCTACCGCGACACGCGTCGCGACATGTCGCGACCTGCCGCGACGCGTCGCGGCATGCCGCATAGGGCCGCGACGTGTCGCGGCATGTGTCGCGAAAAAGACAAATAATGTACATCCCTCCCTTCCCGTCGTTCCACTTCATGTTTTTTTCTTTTTTTCTTTTTTTCAGACATTTCTCCCCGAAATGCCGGACTTGTGTTCGGCGCCGGCAACACCGCTGCTACCATCGCCGGACTGGTGACGTGAGTGCCTTGTGCCCTCGTGACGTGAATGTGTTTTGTGTGTTTGTCAGATATTCCGCCCCATGTCCCACTGGCCCTGTGGGTATCGTGTGGGGATTCAGCTTGTGGCTATCACACCCTTCCCATCCGACGCGGAGAGGAAGCGAAAACGTCACCCGTGCCTGGGCTAGAGTATTTCGAGCCCCGGCAGCTATACTCCGAGGATGAGCAGTAGGGGTGTGAGTTGGCTCACTTCAACTCGTCGACTAATTAGGAGTTGGCTATATACTAATAGGTATCACAGATAGTTGCGTGCGGTAATTTAGGGAGTTGTGCGTCTTTTGTCTCTTGCTGGCGTGCGCTTTGTTTATTTATAAATGCTGCCAGGGCCTGGAAAGTCAGCTAGTTGGCTAATATTTTCGCCACCCAACTACTGTAATAACTACCAGTCACGTCCAGCCAAGGCATGCCTTCTTAGTACCCCCAGCCATAGTGACCAGATCCGTAAGATTATCGGGTTTATGGCTTTCACCGATTTTCATCGTCCTCCGCTATCATGCTCCGCCAGCATCAACCTATACCGAACAGTATCTACCAATTGCGTTCGAACCTGCTGCTGCCCCAACTGGATGGCGCTAACAGGGTACCTCTGTGCGGGTGGCTGGTGGAGACGTACGACTCATGGGACAGGGTGTTCCTTCTCTTCGCGACCAGCTACATTTTGGGAGCGCTCCTGTTTCTCGCATGGGTGGGGGACGAGGAGGTTGAGTAGACTGCTCGGGTTGAGCTTTGCTCGACCTGAGCATTGATGATGGCCACGTATGACGAGGGAAGAAAAACGGCACCAAATTCTATTAGGGGATTACAGTTCCAACCTCCATGGGTTTGCGTCGCTTTTTCGTTGTCATCAGTGTGTAGGGGGGTGACCCCTTGTCGCTTGCGCACCATTGGAAAAGTACAGCATAAAAAGTAAAATGTTGTGGGCGTTTGTGTTTGTAGAGGAAAGCAGGAACCTACTCTGCTGTACCACAGCAGTTTTGTTCTTCCGCCGACGGTCGTGTCGACTCAGTTTGAGTTTTTTATTGCTTTGTTCGAGATAGGATAGGGCGTGCAAACGGCGATGGGGACGCTTTTTTTTTTTTGCGATCGCCCAGGCTAGGCTCGCCTTGGAAAGCTCGTGTTGGATTTTATAAGTAGGGCATGAATGTGCGTGGTAGGCATTGTTGCACGACGTGGGGTCTGTGTAGACGAAGTGGGTGGGTGATACCAAAAGCAGCAGCGCCAGTCATCCCGCTCGGCACTGCTGTGGACGTCGTGTGCAAAGTCGTATAATTATAATTTGTTTTTGTGCATTTCTGACACGGAAGCCTGCCTATACCAATGATAATCACGCCCTTTTCCACCGAACGGGAAGGTATCTCTGAACAAATCCGTCAGCAAGGAACACTTACAGGGCCAAAACGTGCTATTACGCCTATCCTAGCACGCGTAACTCTGCGATCAGTCCTCCGGCCTTGGTATTTCAGCCAACACCCACGTGGCCACGCGGCAATGGCTTCAAGTGTATACGCGCTTCAGTACCGTATAATCCAACGGGGCGGGACCTGAAACTCCCCTACACGACAGCCCACTAGCTCCGCGACCAACCGTACACCTCTTGTCGCTGACAGCGCATGCTCCTTTGCCGCGCGTCCTAACCATCATCGCTCCCGTTATCCGGAAACCGCATCATCATTATCAGTGAATGCGCCGCGGCTTGACCAAAACGTACTTCGGGGCTCTTATCCTAACTTCCTGTGTGTGGTAATATCCGCCGTCCCTTCTCTCCTCCCTCAAGTGGGCTGGACATGGTTTCATCGCACAGTTCCCGATGCAAGGGGCTGCAGGTGAACATCAAAAACATACTCGACCCAGACCATTCGCATCAAACTTCTTGTCTACACTGCCTGTACTTACTCGCTGGACGAAAGTGTTGGCAATTTTCCCCTTCGAAACGGAATGCAAGCAAGTGTAACAACGTCCAAGTGCTAAGGAAAAGCCTCGCACGTTCGCAATACCGGGTACATCTACTAGAAGACTGCATACGAAGTGTATATAAAACATCGACCAATATGTTACACAAAAAAAACGAAACAAGTGAGTGGCTTAAGTCGAATATTTGCACATCTACACATCCTGCCGTTGGCCGGAATTACCAAGGCAACGATGTATGCTGTACTACTATTCATACTGTGCAAGGCTGGGTTGACGTTGTGGTGAAACTTATCACTGATCCATCACACCTTCGAGGCGGAAAGCACACGACACCCTGTCTTGATCAACTCTCAATATTTTAGCTTTCACGAGCATAACAACGCCCCCCCCCCCTCTCGGGCGCTAGCTCCAGGGAACACTTTACGCAGAGTCGTGAAAACTAAAATCACCAAGGAATAATCAAACCATAATCAGCTTTAACGAAAGACACATCTAAATTCATTTCTTAACTGTAATTTTCCATTGAAAGTATCACCAAAGCAAACACACATCCACTGTCGGAAGAAAACGACACCCTGCTTTGACTGACTCTATATCTCGTTTGCATGCACGAGCATCCAAACGGATCCCCCGCGCTAGGTCCAAGGCCCAAACGAGAAAGGTGTAACTAGTAGAGACAGCCCAACAAACAGTCACGATCGACGGGCGGCATAGCAATAATATAGCGTGCGATCGGATTGGATCATCTACATACATCCTGCAATTGGACCATCTACATACTACGCCCGCTGCAACTGTACACCGTGTGATATCGAAAAGAAATACCGTTTTGA
Source organism: Saccharina japonica (assembly GCA_008828725.1). NCBI lineage: Eukaryota > Phaeophyceae > Laminariales > Laminariaceae > Saccharina > Saccharina japonica. Next base: position 152,390 of record MEHQ01000374.1, read on the forward strand.
TAGAAAAACTGGCACACGGGGCCTATGTCCACCGTGCAACTTGCCCGAGCTGTGAGCGTTCAATCAACGAATTTTCAATACTACGGCACACCCGACCAGTGCGGGGGGGGCGTGTGAGTCGCCAGATTTCTTCGCAGCCAGCATCTGCTCCGCCTTTAACGGCGAACGTCTTGAGTCATACAGACAGTCGCAGCTCGTACGTACTAATATTAATAGTACCACAACTACAACAACCACCCCTGTATCAGAGACTCGGGTCAGGGGCTTGAACAAAACACACGCTGAATCTCAAAAAGTGCACCCACGCGTCACTAGCAGCTGCCCTGCTGGGTGATTTGTGAATCAAGATGCATCGGTGTCCAAGAACGACTACGACAAAATGATTCAGCGAGGCAAAATAGAAAAGCCTGCGTTTGCGCGTCAAGCCCGCGCACAATCCTTCACAGCGGGGGGCATACGCGCAGACGGAACACAAGCATCAACTTCGCGGGGAGAAAGACAACAAAACACGTTTGAGTGGATACACCAACGCATCATACAAAAAAGACCTACGCATCATACAAAAAAGTACACGAACAATGCACAATCTGTCCAGGCCTCGGCCTCAGGCAGACACATCTCGGTCCGTAAACACGAGGTTTGCTCACTCGCCAGCGAAAGGTGGTCGCGCTCCGGCCTGCACAATAGGCATACAGTACAGATGCAGTGGAAAGGTTCGATATTGGTGAGGTACTGCAGTCACGTGCTGCCATGTGGGTCAGTGGGGATCGTTCGGTATTGATATCCAGTTTTCATCGGTCCGAGAGTGCTAGACGAAACACACACATTCGATATCTAGTACCGGGTACACAGGAACGCATACATGGAGAGGAGGGGCACGCCGAAAACAAACGTACTACGTAGACCGCAACCGAACATCGCACTACTTTGAGTTTCGATATCGCAAGACAAAAAGGGGTTGAAACACGGGAATAACTCCATACGGCCTTAGAGCGCCTCATCCCTGCTTTACACCCCAACCTTACCTGAGCTCCGCAACCATCGTCGCTGACCCCCTCTCCTTTTCCCTCCTCTTTCGAACCGACTTGTTCCCATGAATGATGCGACAGCTCCTGCTCCATCTCCTTGTGGGAAATCTTTGCCAACCTTGCCGAGCGGTCTTGCTTCGCACGAAGTGTGACGGCCTTGTCGTAGACGATGGCCTCGTCAGATGATACTCGACGCCCCCCGATCATATACTTGACACCTTTCCGAATGGCTGTTCCGGCCGGTCTGCCAACAGGCGGGGCAATAGGCGGGGCAGTCGTGCTATCAATAGCATCGACGTCACCACCTGCGCCGAAAGTCGTCATTCCTCCTCCCAAACCAGGCGCACGTTGTGAGGGCAGGGCAGGCTCCACTGCTGGTAGATGTGCGGCAGGCGCGTTCGCTTCATTCTCGTCGGCGGTGAGCAAGGGTGTAACCGTCGACGCCTGCATGCGGGCCTCTCCGTCACTGGCGACTGCGGGCGAAGCTGCAACCCCGAAAGATAGACGGCTCGGCGGCAAAGCTCCTTTCCCCCTGCCCTCTCCACTCCCAGGATCTCCCCTAGAGGATGCCGTCGCCATCGCCGCGATAAACGACGCCGTTGCTTCCTTCGCCGCGGCTACTGCTGCGACGGGTACAGCTCCTGACGACCCGGCGTCGGGCGCGCGAAACGTGAACTTAGGTGCCGCGGAATCTTGACTCGATTCGACCCTCGGTGATCCGAAAGCGTACGGCTTTCGCTCACCAGCATCTCCGACCCCACGTTCAGCAAAAGAGATCTGGGGTGCATCTGCACGATCGGTTCCTGTGCAGGCCGGGGCAACCTGGTTTCCACACAGGGCCAACGCAGATACCTTTTGCAAGGGCAAGGTCGGTGAGCACAGGGGAGGGTCGTGCGAATGTCAAACCTCTATCAGTGACACCCCCTACATCGGAAACCACTTGTCCTGTGTAAACCTGGCATATGGCTGGTAGCTTTTCATTCGGCGTGCAGATATCGGTTCCTCGCTACCCCGAAATCCCCTCGAATGCTATATATCCATCTAGGCATCTGTGTGATTGTGTAATATTTCGGCAGTCCGAGGGCTACACTCCGTATTTCTTGGCGCCAAGTTGAATCGAACTGGTATGTTGGGGGAAGGTAAACAGCGGCTACGGCTTCGAGCTAACCTTGCTCCTGTTGTCTTGCCGGTACGCGTGTGTTTTTCAACAGGAAATCTTGCTCACAAGCCAACTCTCGTCTAACTCGAACATGCCAGGGGCTAAACCCGGTCTCTCAACCCCAAATCACGTTCACCGGCCAAGCTTCACACAATCCCTGCAACACTATGTACATGGGTCGGAAGACGACACCACTCACATCACACCAACCCTGAACGGCTGGAAACTCTAATGAGCCTGGCAGCCTCGGCACAGAGACCACCAGGGAAACCACCACACCCGGGCGCCTCCCGCCACTGGATCCAAGTGAGCTAGCGGGCCGAAGGAAGAGTGTGCTCATCCCGACACCGCGAGCTGGCGGTCCCAGCGCCGGCGTTGCCTCCACCAAATCTGCCGACGTGGCCGATGCTGTTCATGCAAGAGTAAACGGGACAAGCAACGGCATTCGAGTCGGGTCAATCAGCTGTGCAGGTGGATCTGACAGCGCCGACTGCACTCACGGCAGGTTAAGCTGAGATGGCGAGCCCCAATCTTATGTGCACCACTGACGGCTTGCCGGTGCGTACTTGGGTTTTGTTGTTGAAAAGAGGTGATCAAAACCGCGCACCGACGGATGTCACCTCACGGTGGTCGCTGCCAACAACTCTTGCGTCGGGGGCAGGGCCACAAAAGACGTCACGACGGCAATCACGTTGCCGTACAATCACATTTAGCAATCACCAAGCTCTACAAGAAGTCTCCAGAAAACAATCCTGAATAGCTACCGTAGTACTTATGACGAGCTGCAGTGATCGTGTTCGTCGATGATCGTGTTACGCACATTGCGCTCCGCTTATCATGCACTTACACTTGTAACAGCGATCTGGCCGAACGTGGACGTTGGGAGTGCTCTGGCTGAGGTGGTACGCGTGCCGGCCTTCGGACAAAGCGTCGCCCGTGCCTCTCCGGCAGGAGTCCGAGGGGATCAAGGGTGATGATCTACAGGAGCAAGTAGCCATATCCGCTATACACTAAGATCCGTATCAACCTAGGAAACCCGGGGATGTGGCCCGGGTGTCCCCGGACGACCACAGACCACCGTTAAGCGACATCCGTCGGTGCGCGGTTTTGATTACCTCTTTCAACGACAAAATCCAAGTACGCACCGGCAAGCCGTCAGTGGTGCACATGAGATTGGGGCTCGCCATCTCAGCAAAGTACGATCTACCACCGATTTGATTGGCGCTGTCACACTCAAAACATGACTGGGTGACCAACCGCGATCGTCGTTGTCTGTACGTGTTCTTGACTTTTGGCAGGGGGCGGGTCGATGGCCATGGGCGTTGCGGCCCAGCGGACGTTCGCCGTCTTGTCGACCCGCAGTGACCGACACGTGGTCGGAGATGGTGGCGGCGGCGGCGGCGGCGGCGGCGGAGGGGGTAACGGGGGCGGTGAGAGGGATGGCGGGGGCGGCGGTGGCGGAGTCGCACAAGGATATTATGCGGCGATCGAGCAGCTCGTCTTTTCGCCACTGTTGAACTGCGCGGCGACACTCCTGCTGGAAGATGGGGATGACGCGGTTGGGCGAAGGCAAGCCGTCGTTGCGGCCTTCAACGAGCAGGGCCAGGTGCGCGGTATCGGCAACTCCCAGGCGGGAGAATGCCGCGGCATGGGCCGCCCGGACGTCCAAGAGTTCCCGTTTGGTCGGGCTACCGACGCTGGGTGCATGGCGGTTGGCGGAGGCGGCTTCATGTGCCGCGTGGGTGGACAAGACTTCCGCTTCGACCTTGTGGTCCCCACCGGGTGCATGGTGTTCCCTTCCCTCGGTAAGTGGCTAGCGGCCCAAACGTGTGAACGTAGGCGGTGGTCGTTTGGTCATTGCCATGTAGTACTTATGACGAGCTGCAGTGATCGTGTTCGTCGATGATCGTCTTACGCACATTGCGCTCCGCTTATCATGCACTCACACTTGTAACAGCGATCTGGCCGAACGTGGACGTTGGAAGTGCTCTGGCTGAGGTGCTACGCGTGCCGGCCTTCGGACAAAGCGTCGCCCGTGCCTCTCCGACAGAAGTCCGAGGTGATTACCGTTGATCACCTCGGCCTCCTGTCGGAGAGGCACGGGCGACGCTTTGTCCGAAGGCCGGCACGCGTAGCACCTCAGCCAGAGCACTTCCAACGTCCACGTTCGTCCATGCTGTTACAAGTGTGAGTGCATGATAAGCGGAGCGCAATGTGCGTAAGACGATCATCGACGAACACGATCACTGCAGCTCGTCATAAGTACTACATGGCAATGACCAAACGACCACCGCCTACGTTCACACGTTTGGGCCGCTAGCCACTTACCGAGGGAAGGGAACACCATGCACCCGGCGGGGACGACATGGCCGAAGCGGAAGTCTTGTCCACCCACGCGGCACATGAAGCCGCCTCCGCCAACTGCCATGCACCCGACGTCGGTAGCCCGACCGAACGGAAACTCTTGGACATCCGGGCGGCCCATGCCGCGGCATTCTCCCGCCTGGGAGTTCTCGATACCACGCTCCCGGCCCTGCTCATTGAAGGCCGCAACGACGGCTTGCCTTTGCCTAACGGCGTCATCCCCACCTTCCAGCAGGAGCGTCGCCGCGCAGTTCAACAGTGGCGAGCATGCGAGCTGCTCGATCGCCGCACGATATCCTTGTGC